>JACEHZ010000566.1:0-125000 GCA_017893485.1 Hemerocallis citrina | reverse complement strand
ACGGGGTATCAAACCCCGTCTCTCTAATTAAAGAAATTTTTTTTTTAAAAATTGTTCAAACGGGGAATGATACCCCGTCCGGGGTATCAAACCCCGTCTAACCAAATTGACCCATTTAATGAATTCGTTGAAAATCCCTCAGACGGGGATAGATACCCCGTCCGGGGTATCATTCCCCGTCCGGGAATTTTGCACTATTATTTTTTTTTTGTGTTTTTTTTTTGGCTATTTTTGATTCCTACTTTGCCCCTCCAACGGATCTATTCAACGGCTCTTCTCTCCAACGCTTTTTTTTCGTATCTCAACGGCTATTAATTCCCCAACGTCTATAAAAAAATACAGTATAAATAACACTCGGGGGTGTAAAAAGATTAACAGCAAACAACTAAACCAACCAAACTAGTCATCCTTCTTCACTCCGAGAACTTCACACCGAGAGCTAATCCTGAAATAAAATCTCTAGTAAGCATGGCAGCTCCATCCAGGGGATCAAGAGGGAGAGCGTATACAACAAATGAAGATGTGATTCTTTCACAGAGTTGGATAGCAACTAGTCAAGATCCAACAGTTGGTGTGGACCAATCGGGTAGCCAATTTTGGGATCGTATATTCAACACCTTCAAAGCAATTTTAGGCAGTCCGACGGATAGAACGTCGGCATCGCTTAGTAGTAGATTTCACGTTATTTCCAAAGACGTGTCGCTATTTGCTGCTAAATTGGCGAGTGTTACAAATAGAGCAGCGAGTGGAACTACGGAGGCTGACAAGGTATATTTATTTAAATCTTTAAATTAATGTTTTTTGAATGAATTGTGATTCGAGTTTTGAATTGAGTGTCTTTAAAAATTCAGTCGAAGGCCGAGAGCAAAGAAGCTGAATTTTTTTCTTTTCTTTGAGATGCCGAGAGCAAGGCATCTTGTTCTAATCCCTTTCAATCAAAATTTATAGCCACAATCCCCACCAATTCACTGATTGAAGCCAAGGGTGTGATAGTAATCTCACACAATAAAGTGGGCACATATTCATCCCATCCAAGACTTTAACACCCCACGCCAACAAAATAAAGCACTTTCGGTTCCTTAAAACAGGGACGGGGTATGATACCCCGTCTGACATTTTACAGCTATTTTTTTTTTATTTTAATTTTATGCGAGAGACGGGGAATGATTCCCCGTCCTAAGACATTTTAAAAATAAAAAAATTGGGACGGTAAATCATACTCCGTCGGAAACGAATATGAGAAAATTTTAGCAAACAACGAGTGCAGCGAATTGGTCCATTTCTTATTATTGTAGCTCCCATTTTTTGAGAAATAAGAAAAACGACTGTGGATGCTCTAACCCAGTCATCACCCCATGCATATCTTTATAAGTGCGCGCGCGCACACACACACACACACACACACACACACACACACACACACACATATATATATATATATATATAAATGAGCAATGCTCCATTGCAAACCACTAAGCCGTTGTTCCGAACGACTTCGTTTATTTTAAACCTAAGCTGTTGTTCGGAACAACGGCTTAGGTTATATTCGGAACAACGGCTTAGGCTTATAACCTAAGCCGTTGTTTTGGAACAACACCTTAGGTTTATAACCTAGGTAGTTAAAATCGGTTTTGGGAACTAATCGGTCTAGGAGCGATTAGTGATTAATCGGTTAATCGGAAAATAATCGGGGATTAAATCGGAAAAATCGTTATATATATATAAAATTAAAAAAAGATATATCCTCATTATGAAATATGAAGCAACCCTAAATTCTAACATAAAACTATAATGAGATTATCAAATATGAATATATAGTTATAGAGAAAAATAAGAGAGCACTTGGTTTGAGCTGAGTTTGGATCCTGGATGTGGGTCGGGTTGGGTTGGGTTTGCTGGTTGGTTCCATCAAACAAAAATAATCGGGGAGGAGCTGTGCGAGCAACAAAAGGTGGTGTAGCAGATGCGGGCCGGGTCAAGTATGCGACCGGACAGAGGGAGCGACGGCGGGTCGGGTTTGGGTTTGCTTGAGGAAAAAGAGAATCAGTTTGAGTTTGGGTTTGAATAGAATCAGTTTGGGTTTGAGTTTGAGTTTACGCGAGGAAGAAGAAGAGAGCGGCGATATGTCGGGTTTAGATTTGCGCGAGGCCCATAGGGGATTTGAATATTGAATTTGGATTTTGGATTTGGGCCGGATTGAGCCCAAATAATGCAAATGAGCATGAAAATTAGAGGAGGTGATTTAATCGGTTAATCGGCCACTTATAATCGGCCGATTATTTCCGATTAAATCGCTAACAATTGAAATATTATAAATCGCTAAAAAAATAATTGTCTGGCCTTCGATTAGCGATTAATCGGGCGTAATCGGGAATTTTAACTGCTTAGTTTATAACCTAAGCCGTTGTTTCCAACAACGGCTTCAGTGGTTTGCATACCCGTTTGCACGAAACCCGTTTGCAATGGAGCGGTGATATATATATATATATATATATATATATATATATATATATATATATATATAGTTGGACTACATAATTTACATTAACTGTAAAAAGTAGTAGTTAACACATCGTACATCTTTCATTTGCTTTAAAATAAGAGCCATAGCAGGTGAAAAATAGGTACATGGCGGGCCTAGGTAAAGTTTGGCTAGAAAGGTGTTTACTACTTTTTTGATTTAATGAAAACTTTGTAGTCCAACTCATATATATATATATATATGCATGTTGTTATTTACATCGTTACGTTTATTATAAATTTTTTGATTTCTGTATAGGTACTTGAAAGTTATGATAGGGCATACAACAACATGGTGCGGGTTCAGCAGCTGTCTGAACTAGAGGAGGTCTAGCCCTTATAGCCTGCAATTATTACACATTATTTTGCTTTCAACCAAGGTTTCTCTTTTTCTACTTGTAAAAACTGACATTAGTGAAACTACTTTTGGACTCATTGTAGGTAATAGAGTACACTACTCTTCCTGAGGAACGGAGTGATCGGAAGGAACTGATTCGTAACATGTGGAATGATCGTATACAGGGAGCTAAACATAATGTTGAGGTGAGTTATTTAGTATTGTTAGAATACAAGTGCAATTTTCCTCGACCCTTCTACAACTTCGAAGTTTTAGCTTAGTGGCTGAGACTTTTACAAGTATTAGAGAATAGCTTCATGTATTTTATTTCGATTTAATAAACATTTTTGCTTTCCTTTTAAGTCGCATATAACCGTTTATTTTGAGAAATATTATGTAGTAATTTTTCCAAAATCTTTTGCAGTCATTTCACATCTTAAACATTAATTTTTGAGTGCAAGATGAGTTTGCATTTCTGATACTTTCTATGATACAACTTAGTATGCGGTGATTTTTGTCCTCGTTTTTTACTTAAAAATGCATTCTTATAGTTTTCTATCTAAAGTAATTTCTGTACTGGTTATTTTAATGCTTCATTTTTTATGTGTTCCATCTATTTAATATTCCATTTTTTGAGTACTTGTATATGTTTTGATCACATTTACTTATGAGCACTGAATTGTAGGTTTGGCAAGCTCTTCTTGCAGTAAGAGCTCTTGTTCTCCCCCCTATTGACGATAAAGAAGCTTGGCTTAAATTTGCCTCACTTTGCCGAAAGAGTGGTCGGATAAGTCAGGCTAGGTCTACGTTAGTCAAACTCTTGCAGGTTGGTCTATCTCTGTCCTATAAACTATTCCCAAACATCCCCCCTTTTTTCCTGACAAGTTTTCTATTATGTACAGTATGATCCAGAATCATCCCCAGTAAATTCATTTCCCACTGGGCATCCTCAAGTTATATTAGCATACCTTAAATACCAATGGTCTCTTGGTGATGATCTTAAACGAAAAGAAGCATTTTCAATGTTACAAGTATGCCTATTCTTTTGTGTTTTTCATGCTTGATAAAGAGTTCAGTTATCTCTGTTGCTAATATTTTCTGTGTCCCTGATGCTACCTCCTTAACCAGGGTTTAGCTGAAGAACTTGCTTCCGCTCCAGATTCTTACTCACTAACACCAGTAAGCACAATTCATGCTTCAAATGCCCGGGTTCCTCTCCTTGCTCGAGTCTATCGCAGACTCGGTACCTGGCAAAGAGCACTTTCTCCTGGATTGGATGACAGTTCTATACAAGGTATCACATGTTGAATGTTTCCTTCTGATTTTTTGTTGTTGTATAATTCCTATATATGTGCAGTTGATTAGTTGTTTATGATTGCCAGATATTCTGATATCATTCAGAAATGCCACTCAGTTTGCTAAAGATTGGGCAAAAGCGTGGCACACATGGGCTTTATTTAATACAGCAGTAATGTCACATTACACTCTAAGAGGTTATCCTGGTGTTGCTGAGAAATATGTAGTTGCCGCTGTCACTGGATATTTTTATTCAATAGCCTGTGCATCAAATGCGAAAGGTGTCGATGACAGCTTACAGGTAAAGCTTTCACCGTAATATGTTACATTGGAGCTGCAGAGTGATTGTTGTGGGACAAAGCTTTGCTGTTTAGAATCAAAACATTTTAATTTTTTTTTTCTTACAAAAGACACTTTCTGCATATGGCAACACATGAATGTTTTAATATTTTCTCCACTTAGTTTGCATATGGTGTTTATAGATCTAGAAAAAGCATATGATAAAGTCTCTAGATACAATACGGTGGACGTTAAATAATAAAAGACTAACTATTCAGTATATTGAGGTAATTAAGGATTCGTATGAAGTGACAATGACCACAATTAAAACAATCTCAGGAGAGACCGGTGATTTTCCTATTATAGTAGGTTTACACTAAGGTTTGATTTTAAGCCCCTACCTATTTGCTTTGGTTATGGATGAATTGAAGTGAGGAATACAAGATGAGGTGCCTTGATGTTTACTTTTTGCCGATGACGTCGTCTTGATGGACGAGACTAGAGCATGAATTAATGCTAAATTAGAATTGTGGAGAGAAACTTTGGAAGCTAGTTACTTTAGAATAAGAAAAATTAAAACATAGTATATGGAGTAATTTTAGCGATATTCAGAACACAAATGAGAAAGTACAGAAGCTTGATGAAGAGATACCTATGAGACACTGTTTCCAATATTTAGGCTCGATTACACAAAGAGATGAGGAGATTTGTGAAGATGTTACACAGGATCCAAGCAGGGTGGCTTAAGTGGAGAAGCGCTAGTGGTATTTTGTGTGACAAACGTATACCTTTGAAGTTGAAGGAAAATTTTTACAGGACGTCTGTTAGACCAACAATGTATGGAGCAGATTGTTGGGCAAAAATGAAACAACATGTCCAAAAAATGTGTGTAGCGTAGATGAGGATGCTAAGATGGATGTGTGGTAAAACCAGGAAGGATAGAAGTAGAAACTAGTATATACGAGACATGGTAAAGGTAGTTCCTATCCAAGATAAATTAAGAGAGAATTGCCTCAAGTGGTTTGGACATATTACACGTAAACCTAGTAGTGCCTCCATTGGAAAGAGTGATTTGATAAGTATTGAGGGTAGAGTTAGGGGTAGGGGAAGAGCTAAACTTTCTTGGGTGAAAACGGTGAGAAAATATATGATAGTTTGTGGCCTTACAGAACATATTGCGCTAAACCGAGCTGAGTGGAAAACCAGGATTCATGTAGCCAACCCCAACTAGTTGGGAAAAGGCTTTGTCGTTGTTGTTGTTGTAGTTTGTTATGATTTTTGTTTATAAATTAACTCTTAACTGCAAGCTACTCATAGATAATGTAACTTGGAGCTATGCTTGTTTTACCTCGGGAATAGATAGTGAACCAGATCACTTCGTAACCAAATTAACATGCTTTGCCTCTTAAGTGAGGATTTTAACATCATATTCTTCAAGTGGCATGCTACTAACCTTTGGATTCTTTCACTGCGAATATTTAATTTATCCAAATTTGTTGTTTCTTTTGTTTTCTAGGATATTCTTCGGCTTCTAACATTGTGGTTCAACTATGGAGCTACTTCTGAGGTTCAAACAGCATTAGAAATGGGGTTTTCACTAGTTAAGATTGAAATGTGGTTGGTTGTATTACCTCAGATAATTGCCAGAATACATTCAAATAATCCAGCTGTACGAGAATTGATACAATCATTATTGGTGCAAATTGGGAGAGGGCACCCACAGGTTGGTTTCTCTTTGTTTTATTCAGTGAGCCTTGAAGCTCCAGTATTTTGTATCATAATATCAGGTGTAGTAAAGGGGATATGAGCAACTTGTTCATTTAGTAAATGAGTAATTGGATGAGGTGGCATGCATGTGATACATTGGGCAACTAATCATTTTTAAGATTTTTCAATCACATGCATGCCAGTTGCCTAATGTATTACATGCCTGCCACCAAATCAATTGCTCATACCCCTTTTTCCCTGTCAGGTGTGTGCCTTTTGTTTATTGCTTCATTATGAGAAGCATCCCCCCCTCCACCCCGCACAATACACCTAGTTAGATGAAGATTTCCTACGGCTCTTTTATTGTGAAGCACATACACATTCTCTGTTGATACTTTTAAATATTCAGGCTCTCATGTACCCTCTTCTAGTGGCTTGCAAATCAATAAGCAGTTTGCGCAGAACTGCGGCCAAAGAAGTTGTTGCTAAAATTTGCCAGCACAGTGGAGTTCTTGTTGATCAGGTAAAGGTTATCACTTATCCGATCTTGGTAGTCTGTATCGGTGCTTTTAGTAAAGTTGAGAGAATCTTTTCAATTTTCCAGGCTGAGCTTGTGTCGAAGGAGCTAATCAGGGTTGCTATATTGTGGCATGAAATGTGGCATGAGGCTCTGGAGGAAGCTAGCCGCTTGTATTTTGGTGAACACAATATCGAGGGAATGCTGCATACCTTGGACCCATTACATAAATTGCTTGAGAAGGGTCCTGAAACATTAAAAGAGACTACTTTCATTCAGGTATCTTTTATCCATTGTTATTCCAAGCTTTTCCATCTTGTTATCTGACTCAATAAAAATTATACACCATTGCTGGAGACAGTTTAAAGTTTCGACCCTGGGATCTTACTAGCTAGCAACTTAAAATTCTGCTTAAGAAGCACTGGCTTTTCTCTTTATTCTTGCCACCAAGGTGAACAGTTGAAAGTTGGTTATTCTTGTGAGCTGATTTCTCTCTGGAAATAATAAAGCAGCAGTTGGGTTAGAAGTGTTAACAGGAGTTGCCCTGATCCAATGTGTTCTTTTTTTCTAGTTGTTTTAATAATTTGTATAATGAAAATAGAAAAACTATATTTGCTTCATTTTTCTCAATATGTTGTTGCTTAACCTGTTTTCACAATTTTCATGCAGGCATATGGTCGGGAGTTAGCGGAAGCTCGTGAATGCTGCCTGAAGTATAGGAGAACTGGAAAGGATGCTGAACTTACTCAGGTTTTAGTCATGAGCTACCAGTGGCACAATTTTCCTTGTTGTAATATTTTTTCTCTTTTAGTGTTTCGTATAATTTTGAGTGAAGTTGAATTTAATTTCATCCTCAATTTCAGGCTTGGGATTTGTATTATCATGTTTTCAGACGAATAGATAAGCAGTTACCCAGTCTTACCACATTAGACCTCCAGGCAAGAATTGCAAGTTAAACTTGCCCATTTATTTAGTTTAATTCTTTTGCATTGCTTCTTACTTGTTTTCTTGGCATCAATTCAGTCTGTTTCTCCTGAGTTACTCAAATGTCAGAATTTAGAGCTTGCTGTACCTGGAACTTACCGTGCAGGTAAAAGAATCTGCTTTTCTCTTTTTGTATATATATCCAATTAATTCCATTTTCCTGACCATCACACCTTTTTATTTGTTTATATAATTTATGTTAACTGCTTTGCTTGTTACCGTGCTTCCTGCTTCGTCCTCTGAGGTCTTCTCTACTTTATACCTTACCCCATCCGATATTTGTAGTTCACAGCCTAGTCTCCCTGTGATTAAATTCTCTTCTGACCACTTCTGTTGTGGAGCTCGCTCCATTTCCTGAAAGCTCCACAAGAGTATTCAGCAAGCTTTAGTGATTCCTAGTCTGCGTGACATCAACCTTCTATGCTGGTGCCCACCATATTATGGCTAGAGTACCTATGAGAAGGAGTGGTCTTTGCAATAAAGCCTTATGAGGAATATCTCTGGAAGTAATTTATGTTATGCACTCCACATGGTACCTAACAAGGTGCCTAGGTCCGATCCTAGGCAGAAATTTAAATACCCTGAGAATTATGCAAAATTAAGAGGAATAAAATAGTATATGGAAATTGGAAATAATTGTTGTTCTTTATTTATTTTTAATTTAAAATAAGTGAGAATTTAACTTTCAGAACTAAAAATGTGGAAAATTATTTATTGTTTAAAAGGGGAATGGTGGTGGAGAATGAACCGGGGTAACTTTTATTTTGGGAGAAAAATAATTGCAACATTTCGGCCATCCTTTCATGTATCATCTCACCACCCCATCCACCCGCCTGCACACACACTCGCCCACCTATCCTTACCGATAGACATTCACCCAATTCACTTTGCCTTTCAAAGTGAGTAATCCTTCAGTTGAGGGTCTTTCTCGGTGGATGAGGAGGGCTTGCAGAGAGTAATTAATTTTCATAATTGGTCCACTTTCCAAGCAACTCATATTTTAATGTAGATACATATTAATTTTTATTATTTTTCACTCAAATTGTATGTCAATCTGTCTGATTTTACAGATGCACCAGTAATCACAATTGCTGCATTTGCATCGACACTTGTTGTAATTACATCTAAGCAGAGACCCCGGAAACTTACAATTCATGGAAGTGACGGGGAGGACTATGCTTTCCTTCTAAAAGGTCATGAGGATTTAAGACAAGATGAACGTGTCATGCAGGTACACACTACCAATCAAGGATTCACTTTCATTCTGTTAAGTACTTCAGATGCAGTACTAAATTATTGTTTTGCCTCTATATGGGTTCTATGGACAAGCACAGTAATCTGTTTTTTGGTTGAAAGTGCTATGTTTTAGAAATTACTTGTCTATCAAAAGTTTGTTGTGGAGTACAGCTCAAAAGTTTGTCTTGGAGTACGGCCCTACTTTCTCTCGTTAGCCATCCATAACTGATCTTATTAGCAACATTAGTAACAAATGAATATTTAATTGTATTACATTGATTGTGCACCTCTTGGGTGCCCCCCCTCCAAAAATAATAATAGTAATAATAATAATTGTTCCCTTCTAGTTACACTCCATGAGAGTTAAACAATCTTCCATTAGTATTCAATGACTTGTCTTAGTTTTGGCAAATGAAGTTTATATCCCAAGATCCCAAGTCCTAACTCATCTGCTTCTCAATGACTCTAACCATGTGACTGCCCCATCCCAAAGAAGAATTTTGTTTGTCTGCAAGGCCATCTATTTGTTGTCCTAACTCATCCTCTTGATTCTGGTCAATGAAGTCATCCTAACTCATCCTCTTCTCAAATACTCTTTACCAAGTGACTGCTCCTATCTGAAACCTTTTCTAATTGTCTATGGGATACTGCCTAAAATGGTGTCATTTTACTATGCAGATATTTTCCTTCAGTAAATATTGTCATGAATACTTTTGAAAGAATGAAGCACCAGCAGTTTTTCTTCTTCATTCAAAATTGTTGGTTTGCAATCCTCGATGACTTATTCTTTTGAGTTTGTGACGGTAGGGTTTGAAGAACATATTGATATTCAAAAATCTGATTTCATCTTATACATATCTAAAGCCCTGATCTCTGAGTGCACATCCAAAAAGTACTGTGTAAACCAATGCTCTGAAGCATCCTTCTCTTGTATCTTTGTTGTTTTATTGTTCAAAAAGGAAATGAATGAATCATCTGCTTAGATCATGAAAGGATACCTTTAATTCATGTGGCATCCATTCATATTATTCAACCAAAAACAGAAATGGATTCTGCTTATTTCGAGCAGAAATCCAGTTTGTGAATCATATTAACATTTATCATATACTCAGTCAAATCGTCAACAAAGTAAACATTAATATAAAATTTATCTCTTTTCTAGCTTTTTGGTTTGGTGAACACTCTTCTAGAGAATTCAAGGGAGACTGCAGAAAAGGATCTCTCCATTCAGCGCTATTCAGTCATACCTTTGTCTCCAAATAGTGGCTTGATTGGATGGGTTCCCAATTGTGACACTCTACACCTTTTAATTCGGGAATACAGGGATGCCAGGAAGGTATATTCATGATAGCCAAACCTTTTCAGTTATATTGACCATGTTAATGTCTTACTTAACTTCTATTAATTCCAGATCCACCTGAATCAAGAGCACAGACTTATGCTAGCTTTTGCACCTGATTATGATCGTTTACCTCTGATATCAAAGGTTGAAGTCTTTGAGCATGCTTTGCAAAACACTGAAGGAAATGATCTGGCAAAGGTATATTATCTTGCTTAATTTGATTGATAGTTGTTACTTTTCTATAAAGATCATGTGGAAGCGTAATTCATTATTACTTATTCAAAAGTTTACATTCCAAAGTAATGTAATCTGATTGTAGATTCTCTGGTTGAAAAGCCGAACTTCAGAAGTTTGGCTTGATCGACGCACAAGTTATACAAGAAGTTTGGCTGTAATGAGTATGGTATGAAGTTCATAACTGTATGTTTTGTATATTCAAACTGTTCCTAGAAGTACTGATTATACTTGTATTCTGCATTCTGCCCCCAGGTTGGTTACCTTCTTGGATTAGGTGATCGACATCCAAGCAATCTTATGCTGCACCGTTTCAGGTACTATCGAGATATATTTCTGTTTTTCTCAGCATCTAAGGTAGAATATTTAGCTAAAACATTTCGAGATGTGAATGTTTGATTTTTTTTTTTCCAGTGGAAAGATACTGCATATTGATTTTGGAGATTGCTTTGAGGCATCTATGAACAGAGAAAAGTTTCCAGAAAAGGTGGGTAAAATTTCATTTGCCAACCAGTAGGTTGTACCAATTTCAATTTTCTTTTAGAGGTTTATTAGGTTTGATCACAAAGCATTTAGCATAGAATTCATTTGATTTCAACTTGCAGATGTTGAACCCTTATAATTTTTTGAGCAGGTACCTTTTCGCTTGACTAGAATGCTTGTGAAGGCTATGGAAGTTAGTGGTATTGAAGGGAATTTCAGATCAACTTGTGAAAATGTGATGCAAGTTCTACGGACCAATAAGGATAGTGTCATGGCCATGATGGAGGTGAAGAAAACACGACTGGCATCATGTCTTTATCTTTTTATGGTTAACTTACAAAATTTTACATCTAAGCCTTATGCAGACATTTCATTATTTGCAATAAGATGATATGCTTTATGTATTCTCGAATCGTTTGACCGTGCATGCTGCACATGCCACAAGCTATTGCTCTTAGCTATGCTAGTCCTAAAATATGCGTGAGAAAGTTGATATTGAAGTATGACCTACCTAATAGTTGTGCAAGATCATTGAATTGTTAATGTATGCATGCTATTATTAAAGGGTGGTTCACCAAATAAATGTGTGACTAGCATCCGAGCATGTATTTTTATTAATATTTTTGTTTTGCACTTGTACTTTATTAGATTATATGTTGGCAGTGGTCGACCATACCTTCTCCCTTTCTAGTTATGTGGCAGTATAAGTGGCCAATAAATCCATAAGAGGAAAGGAGCTCGTCTTTTTGCATCATTCCATGAGAATTTTGAAATTGAGTTGCAGATCTCTTGGACCTTCTGCATTTTCACCATCCCAAAATTTCTTTTTCTGCTTATACTAGCTGTTCCCAATTTGCTCTAAACATATGTGGCTCTATAAGTTCAGTTGAGCTCCAATTGTCCTTCTGTTGATATGAATATAAATTAATAACTGAAAAAGATAATTTCTTTTAGGTTTTGACCGTTAACCCCTAATATCTAGTCTCCTGATACCAGCATAGAAACGTAAGGTGACTAAAGTGGTGCTTGAGATAGTGCACCTAAACAAGTGTGAGCTAATCTAAAAACTATTTTACTTACAATATCCTGTTCCTTTTTATGAAAGAAATTTCTTCCTTTTTACAAAAATTCAGTGTAAAAGTTAAAAGGGAATGCTATTCAGTTCTTTCATTTTCCCGCTTTGAACAGAAGCATAGATCTCTAACCAGGGTTTTTATTTAATTGGGGATCACTGGCCAAATTTCCTGTAAAATTGGTGGCACTTTTTGAGTCAAATTATGTACTTAGTGCTGTAGCATTCATACTCTTCAGCGTAATTTATTTGCAACTCAGATTTTGTTGGTCATTATATATCACCCAAAGTAATTCCCCTGCAATTTGGCACCTTCAGGCAAAATCAGCCACTTAAACCTTTTGATTTGTGCTTTTCAGGCCTTTGTACACGACCCTCTTATCAATTGGAGATTGTTTAATTTTAATGAAGTTCCTCAAGCACCAAACTATGGAAGCTCTCATGTCCTTCCAGTTGTGAATGGTGATGACTGTGCCCCTACTAGAGATCTTCCTCAGCCTCTTCGAGGGATCCGAGAGAAGGAACTTCTACAGGTTTTCTTACCTTCCTATCATTGTGATAGTTATTTTATTTTTCTAACACTAATGGTTTTATGGTACTCTCCCTATTTAATTTATTCTTTACAGGCCGTCAATCAACTTGGTGATGCTAAGGAGGTTTTAAACGAGCGTGCGGTGGTGGTTATGGCTAGAATGAGCAATAAGCTGACTGGTAAAGACTTTTCATCTGTTTCATCAGTATCGGGGGCTGCCAGTTCCATCCAATATACAGATCAGAATACGTTAATATCTGGAGATCGTGAAGTTGATCATGGACTATCTGTGAAGCTTCAGGTCCAGAAACTGATTTTACAAGCTACATCACATGAGAATTTGTGTCAGAACTATGTCGGGTATGTATTTACTGTTACTTTTTTTTTCCAGCTTTCTGTCAATCTTATACAAGTTTAATTTTTTTATACTTGCACTAATGCTAAAGCATTTTGAGTTCCTTTATGATGAAATGTCTTGACTGTAGACAAATTTAATGGAAAGAAGCATTAGTTGATATATTAAAAAGAAATTCCCAAGTCACGTTGCAGACAATTGGGAATGCAAATATATCTGGGTGAAAATTCCACGTTTCATAGAACTCAAGTTAATCATTCTATGATCTACTCGTTTTAGCTGAGTTTGATATCTATTTCGGGGTGTTTCACAGGTGAGTTTAACCTGAATACACCTGACAGCAACACCAGAATTTTGGGTTTTCACCGGAATCCAGAGCAGGGAGAGCTCAGTTTTGAGCCTCAAAACCTCAAAACTTGATGAACCTGAACCCACTGGTGTTGATAGAGAATGCATGTATATATGTATAGGGAGACGATCTGGTTAGAACCATTCCCACGATAAGCTTTGTGAGAACTCCATGCTTTGCCATCCCTAGGATGATCCGAACCATTCACATTGATCAACATGACTAAATTAGATGTAAAATCTAAGTCATTTGAAATCCATTTGTCCATGTATCATTTCATTACAAAAATAACGATATTCAGCCATACAATTTGGAACACTTTCATGAATGGGCAAACAAATCTCAAATAACTTGATCTCACATCCTTCTACTAATTTAGTTGGAACGGTTAGGATCATTCAATTTTGTCCCAGATTAGAGTTCCTATATGGTTCTCACCCCTGATCATTGCCCTATACATGGTTCTCACCAATGGAGTTCTCACCTCATCATTTCCCTATATATATATATATATATTCTGATCATTGCCCCATATATGGTTCTCACCAATGGAGTTCTCATCTGATCACCGATATCATTTCCCTATCTATTGAGTTTGGATAGAGTTTGGACTTTTATTTGTTTCATTTTTTGAATAATCTAGATTTTTGTTTTATCTTTTTATTTCATGCCTATAAATTCATGTAATTTTCTTCTAATGTAATCAGTTTTGAGTTTGAGTTGAATTATTATTGTCAAATAAAATTCGGAATGCAATATGTCAACAACAACAAAGCCTTCATCCCAAAATTTTGGGGGTCGACTACATGAATCCTTCTCCATTAAACTATATGTGGGAAGCCTCCTTTGTCAAATTAACCCAATCCAAATCCCTAATAATAGCTTCTACCTATGTTCGCTTTGGTGTACCCCATGTCCTTTTTGCTTCTCTAATTTCAATCCTATCGATTTTCCTACTAGGGGCATTTATTGGTCTTCATTGTATATGTCCAAACCACCTCAATTGATCTCCTGCCTTTTATCTTCAATTTGGGCAACATCTACTTTCTTCAATATATGCCCATTTCATATTTTATGTTTTAGTATGTTTCCACTCTCCACCATGACATCCTCATTTTGGTTACACTCATTCTTAGAACGTTTTGTTTTTTAATCGCCTAACACTCCTCCATAAAACATGTCCGGCCGTATAACTATCCTATAAAATTTTCTCAGTTTCAAAGATATCCTCCTCACATAATACTTGGGATGCATTTCACCATTTTGACCAACCCGCTTTAATCCCATGTGTTTCCTTCTTGATCTCCCCTCATGAATTTTTTATCCTAAATATTATAGTGGTTGCTTCTTGGTTATTCTCAGTCTTCAACGTAAATTCCGCTTTCATCAACTCTCCCAATTTTACTAAAATTACACTGCATATACCTTATTTTAGTCCTACTAATTCTAAATCCCCATTCACATGATGAGTTTGAGTTGTGATTTTGAAAATTAGTTCCTCTGCAAATCTAGCACCAAGCTTCATTGGTGCTTTCATGAACCTAATATAGTTATACATTGTTGTTGGTCATATTAGAAGTTCAAGACTTACCTTCTCTCGAATAGAGACCTAGAGTCCCACAATTGTTTTTCCCCCTCTTTAAAATAATGAAATAGTGATTACTGTTAAATGACATGTCGGGTCACTTGAGAATTACGAATTTTGAATTGCATGAAATCTGTAGTACTGAGAAGTGAGAACTCTTATACAGCAATTGTTTCTAGAAGGAAAAAGCTATACAAAGCAAATCCCAACCAACCTTACTATTTTCGGCATGTATATATTAATACTTGAATACTTGCGTGGGTGTTGGTCATATTGCAATTATAATCATCCACAACAAATTTACTTAGTTAATTTTGATACTTGAGAAGAACTTCAATATATATATGCCTGACATTGTCAAATTATTTGAATTAAGAGAAAAGGCCAAGCATTTCTACTATATTAATCAAAATGGTATAAGAATGTTAGTACGTCATCAAAGATTTCCGAACATTTTAATTTTAGTATGGGAGCGGAGTTATGATCATTGGAGTTATTAAAGTTATACTTCAGATCAGTGTTCTAAAAGGTGAATTTATGCGGCACACGTGCGTGCTATATGCATGACTAAACTAGTTTAAGGTTATGAGATCAGGTCATTCGAAATTCGTTTGCCCATGCATAATGTCATTATTAGATAAATAATATTTTGCTACAATTCACCTGCACAATCTTGTAAATTTTTTATGCATGGACAAACAAGTTTCAATTTGACTTGATCTCACATCCCTGTTCTAGCATTATTAATAAATGATATTATGTTATTTTAACTGTAGTATTTTCTCTTCCCACAATGACGATACTTTTCAATTTCAGGTGGTGCCCGTTTTGGTGAATCTGCATACCCTGTAAATTCTGTACATAAATCTGTACAATGTACATAAATCATCCCATTAGGAGGTCCCATTTCTAGTATATTTTGCGTTGTTGAATTGGACTAATAATGTAAATAAATTAGAGTTCGGGAGGTGTAGTTATTTGCTCTTATTGTTGTGAATGGCTGTTAAACCTAAATTATGTTCTCTTAATATAAAATACCTGATATTAACAAGTTACCGTTGTACCTATCTTTTTCGTGTAACCATTTGCTCCGCTTATTGTTATGAATGGCAGTTAACGCCGTAGTATGCTATCTTAATGTGTAGTACCTGACATCAATTCCTATAAGTTTTCATGGTGGTTATTCGTGCTGAATGTGTTCTTGCACTGAAGGCCATTTTTGAGGTTTCTGACGTTTGCAGGTATTTGCGGTGTATTTTGCTTTTTTTGCGTTAATATGGTCATTGCTGTATGTAAGAGCATCCACTATCTTTGGCCAAAAATAAAAAATTCTCAAAATATGGCCAATGAGCGACTGCACTTATTGGCCGTATGCACAAAAATTCGGTTAAAAGGGAATAGTGGCGTGCCAAATTTGGAATCACGAATGAGGATTTTCAAATTATAGGCAATGGAAGATGATTTGTCTGAACTTTTTATTATTTTTAATATGCAGGGACGAAATAACTTGTTCTTGTCCATTAAATACATATTAAAATACATATTAGTATAGAGGCGAAAGATCAACCAACTTTTTCATTCTTTTAATAGTACTTACTAAAACACTATTTAAAAAATTACTAAAATGCTATTTTAAACTTTTTTAATTACTTGTTTTAATAATAAAATATGACGAACAGACATTGGAAAAAAACCACGACGGACGGAAAGAGTTGTTCGGTCCATCAACTTAAAAAAAAAAAAATTTCATCCAAATTTTGCCTTCAACGATTGCAGCCTCCTCCAAAACGGCGAAACCCATTTTTCATTTTACTAATTCTGGATATTTGACAAAAACGATAGTGGATGCTCTAACAAGATAGCAGGGAAGTTTACTTGATGTAATTTTGGTAACATTTATGTTTTTTCTTTGTTGAATCCAAAACCAATTTCTCTTCACTGCATTCTGCTACAAGTTAACTATGAATAATGCTGCTGCACCTATTTTTTTTTATCAAGAAAAGGTACCTCATTAATATATATATAGGGAAAGGCTCCGTTGCACACTACTTTTGGTGCTCACCGCGTGAACACTACGTCTTCGGGCGTTCAAATCGAAAATCCGAACCGTTCACATTGATCTACACATCTAAATTAGTCTAAATATGTAAAATCAAATCATTTGAAATTCATTTGCCCATTCATTGAAGTGTTACAAAATTGTATGGCTGAAATTCATTGTTTTTATAGTCGCGTGATGGATGGGCAAATGAATTTCAAATGATTTGATTTTACATATTTAGACTAATTTAGATGTGTAGATCAATGTGAACGGTTCGGATTTTCGATTTGAACGCCCGAAGACGTAGTGTTCACGCGGTGAGCACCAAGGTAGTGTGCAACGGAGCTTTTTCCTATATATATATATACTCATATAGAGAAACCTTCCGTTGCTCACCACTTTGGTGCTCACTCCCGTGAGCACTCGCTCAGAACCGTTCGATTTCATCACGCTCATCCAAAGGTGATTAATAGTTCCGCTCAAACCAGTACTGAGAAGGGCATATTCGTCACTTTCCTTGATCACCCTCTCCATTTCTCTTCACTGTCGAACTGAAGAGAAATCCCCAATCTCAAAACCCTATCTTCGATTTCGCTTCCTCACGGTAGTTCTACCCAACCCAAATCCAAATCCCCAAGGCCACGAACTCCCCAAGCCGTACTTCGATTCTCCTCTTCACCGTCCTCTTCCTCTGCGACTCGATCTCCAATTGGCTGATGAACAGAGTCTTCATCTCCAATAACGATTGTTAAGGAGTCTTCTCAATTATCTGGATCAATGGTACTGTCAACATACACAATAGAACATTATTCCAGCCCTTGCGTGTTATAGGTAGTTTGCAATAGAGCGACTGACTTGAGAGGAATAGGATCGCAGTTAATGGAGCAAAGAGTAGAGGTACTCTTGAACAACCGTGGATTGAGGCAGCTAAGAAGGATACAATAGGTGCTTGATTCAACAGAGAGAAGGTCCATAATCGAACTGAATCAAAGAAAAGGATTCATGGGGTTCAAACTGAAGAATTCGCAGAGGCTTTGTTGTTGTTATAAACCATATAAGCACTTTTCAAAGTCCTTGCAAGAAACGGTTCAGATTGTTGATACGAAAGTGGGAAGGCCGAGTGCACGCGGAGGGATGGTACACAATGGAAGATTTTCATATATATATATATATAGTAATGCTCGGTTGAAAACGGGTTTGTTTTCAATCGGGTGTGAAAACAGCGATCTGAGCCGTTGGATTGCTTTTGATCGTGATCAACGGCTCAGATCGCTTCCAAACCAAACTGGAGCGGAACTCCTAAGTGGCGGAGGGGCACTTTGGGTAGTTCACGCCAAATAACGCTTCAGACTTAGCATTACTTGGCGTGAAGTAGTTTTTTTTTTGCAAAAAAAAAAAAAAAACAAAAAAAAACACCTAGGCCGTTGTTGGGAATAATGGTCAATTGTTTAAAAATAAAAATAAAAATCAACATAGGCTGTTGTTCCCAACAACGACCTAGGTATGTACAAGTATTTTTTCCAAACACTTGTACATACTCAGATCCCTCTCTCCCTCACTTCGCAGCCAACTCTCTCTCTCTCTCTCTCTCTCTCTCTCTGGAGCTCGCGAAACCCACTCCCAAACCCCAGCTCTACTTCGATCCACGCCAGCTGACCCCCCCTTCTCGATCTCCCCCCTCTTCTCGAAGCCTCTCTAGCTCTCTCTCCCCAGGGGCGGATCCAGGATTGAAATGTGAGGGGGGCTGGAAATTTTTTTTGCACAAGGTAACATGCAAAATATATATAAAGTTGTTATAGATACTAGAGAAGTAAAGTTGTTATAGATACTAGATAGAATAGAGTTGAGCTTGGGCCTAAAAAAATAAATAGAAGGCTCAAATATATATGGGGTGGGCTTTAAAATTTTTTTTTTTGGGAGGGTGGGGGGGGGGGGGGGGGGGGGGGGGCTGAAGCATAAATTCCACACTAATATACCAAAAAAAAAAAAAAATACAACCAAATGTCAAATGTTGGGGGGGGGGGGGGTGCTGTAGCATACCCCAGCCCCCTGGATCCGCCCCTGTCTCTCCCTCTCTCGAATACCCCAAACCCTAACCCTACCCGAAATCCCAAATCACCCAAACCTTAGTCGAATTCTTTGAAACCCCAAACCCTAACAGCCACTTCGTCAAGATCAGCGGCTACTATCGGCTCCTATCTCCTTCTCGAATACCCACATTGTGAAAGGTATTCATTTTTTCACAATTTAGTAGAATCAACTTTGGTAATTTATTGAATTTTTGTTTCTATATTCTTTAGTTTGCAAATTTTGTATTATGCGTAGTTTGTCTACAATTTGGAGAGTGTACAATTTTTGTATCACGTGTGTTGTATACATTTGTTGACATTGTTGTCGATGTAGTATTAGTTGTAGTTGTAGAACTTAGAAAAAGCAAACAAATGAGATCCAGAAATTTTGATATTTGACGAGTAGGTCGGACTCACCACGCACAAGGCAACACAACTTGTAGAGTCGATTTCCGACTCTCCGTTTGCAAGATACGCCCGTGTATCGCTTTTATTCAAAAAAATCGAAATCAAGCGATACATGGTCGTATATTACAAACCGAGAGTCGGAACTCACCTCTGCAAGTTGTGTTGGCTTGTATTTGGTGTGCCAGACGTGACGGCTAAATTTTGGAATTTTCGCATCTCGTTTGCGTTGTTTTCTAGCGTATATAAAAAGACTACTATATACATCAAAACTTTTTGAGTACGGTCTCATCTCACTAGAAAACCGCTCAAACGAAGTCCAAAAAATACGAAACTGCGTGATTAGGTCGGGCTAACCACTCACAAGCCAACAAAACTTGTAGTTGTGAGTTCTCCGACCCACGGTTTGCGAGATATGCCAAATTATCGCTTTCCGCTCTTTTTTCAAGAGTGAAAGCGATATACGACCGTATCTTGCAAACCGTGGGATTGGAACTCGCAGCTACAAGTTGTGTTGGCTTGTGTGCGGGGAGCCCGATCCAATTGCAAAGTTTCGTATTTTTTGGACTTCGTTTGTGTGGTTTTATAACGTATTTTGTTATATTTTGAGCGAGTTTAGAATAGAGAACCCACTCAAAAAATACGAAATTTTGCGAGTAGGTCGGTCTCGCCGCTCACAAGCGGAAGCAACTTGTAGTTGAGAGTTCTCACCCACGATTTTTCTATATGCGTCCATGCAGCGCAATTCGCTCCTTTTTCAAGAGGGAAAGTGATACACGGCCGTATCTTACAAACCGTGAGTCCAAACTAGCTTCTACAAGTTGCGTTGGCTTGTGTGCAGCAAGCCCGACCCAATCTCAAAGTTTCATATTTTTTGAACGTTGTTTGTGCAGGTGTTCTCATGTATTTTGTTTCGTGTGTGTGTGTGTATATATATATATATATATATATATATATATAGGGTAAAACGGATATGAGCAACTTGCTCATTTTGTAAATGAGCAATTGATTATGTGGCATGCATGTGATACATTGGACAACTAACCCTTTTAAGGCTTTTCCAATCACATGTATGCCACATCATCAATTGCTTATTTACTAAATGAGCAAGTTGCTCATACCCCTTTTCCCCATATATATATATATATATATATATATATATATATATATATATATATATATATATATATATATATATGTGCCAATTTTTTGTTAACAAATTGTTTTATGTATGATGTGTGTATTAATAATTTTTTTAGTTTTAGATGAACAACGATACGAAAAGTTCTGTTGTCGGCAATAATTTTTTGCGGGTAGAACAAATTGTTGATTCCATGCCGTTAGTCGAAAAGAACCTAAAATCAAAGTTAGGATTGACGTTTCCTACTTTAGTTGAGTCCGAAAATTTTTATACGTCATATGCTTGATATGGGGAGTTTTGCATTGCGTAAGGATAGGAATAAATTAAAGGGAGGAGTGGAAGTAGATAAGTCCTACTTGTGTAATAAAGTCGGGTCATCACCGAGTCAACATAGTGATGGTAGACGAGGAACAAGCTCTAGAACGAGTTGCAAGAGTTTAGTTCGTTTAAAACTGAACGAAGCAAGTAATACGTGGGTGTTGTATTCATTTCATTAAGCACACAATCACGAATTCACCGCACCTAGGTAGAAGACATCTTTTGCCCCGAAACTGTTCTGTATCAAATACGGATAAAAGAATAATAGATCAATTAAACCAAGCTAATATTCAGACATGTCGACAAATGCTCTTCTTCGAAAGTGCTAGTGGTGGTCACGATCAAATAGGATTCACCAAAAAAGATGCTAGAAATTTACTTAGAGATTCGCAAGAAGCATTGAAAGGACACGATGGGAATATACTAATCGATTTTTTCGAATCGAAGAAACAGACCGATCCTTCATTTTTTTATGACATTCAAGTAGACCCTGAAGGCCGGTTGTCCCATTGTATTTGGGTTGATGGTATTTCTATGATAAATTACGAAGAATTTGGCGATGTACTTTGCTTTGATGCCACATACAACACGAACCAGTATGAAATGTTATTTGTTCCTTTTGTTGGAGTAAATCGACACTGGAAATCGACTTTCTTAGGAGGCGGGTTCATTCTAAATGAGATGACCTCTTCGTTTGAATGGTTTTTTGAAAAGTAGTTAGGAGTAATGAATCGTGCTCCATCCGGCATCGTGATCGATCAAGACAGTGGGATCGCCACCGCAGTGAAGAAAGTTTTCCCCCAGACTCGGCATTTGTTTTGCATTTGGCACATATTGGATAAGTTACCAGCAGGAGGTACGTATGTCGAACGATGTCGATAATTTTAGAGAATCTTTGAAGGCTGTCATCTATGATTCCGAATATGTACACGATTTTGAAGAGAAATATAATTTGTTGCTTCTTTAGTACGGATTAGAGAATAAAAAATGATTGAACGATCTATTTAAAATACGTAAAAAATGGGCACCCATCTATGCAAAAGATTCATTTTGGGCCGGTATGTTGAGTAGCCAACGGGTTAAGTTATCACATTTTTTTAAGCAGCATTTGGTCCTTCCCAAGAAAGAGAGCAAGTCTTTAAATGGTAATTTTTCTTATACAAAGGAGGCCGTTGTCAACAACGGTCTAAGTATAAAAAAAAAATTAATTGCAAGTTTTAACAGCCTGCTGTAGCTGCTACACATCAATCCCAACAACATATATATACACAATACCATACATGCAACAATATCCACACAAGTAACCTTGCTTCACTAACACAAATTTGTAGCAAGTATCACATCAATAAGATCAACAATTTGTGAACTTAACTAAAAAAAACAATCACATTTTCATTTTATACATCATTAGGAAAGGAAATGCATTCAAAAGTAGTTGAAGCTTTGGGGAACAACAATAGTTTCACAAAAACACTAAAAACTAAATTATATACAATAACACCATGTATCACGTACAACGCGATCGAAAAACACTCAAGCTACCTCAGTGTGTAGTGTTGTGGCGCTCGCCTCTTCTGAGTAGGTTGTCGCTGCGTATGCATGACTTGGGTTACTTGTAAAGGGCCGACATCTTTCGTCTTGCAATTCTTGGCCTTCTTCTTCCTGTTGTTGTTGCTGCTCTTCTTGTTGGTCTTCTTCTTTTTACAGAGATTGTTGTAACATTTCTTCCCTGAGCGAGATTGCCTATGAATCACGCTCTTACGTCGCTGGGTGCGTACTTTAGAATTTAAGAAACAGGTCAATCGTTCACCATCTCCTACATCTTCTAGTGAGCCACAACATGAAGTAAGGATCTTCCGAGCGAAAGCTTTCATGTTCGCAGCGGCATTGCTTCTAAGTACATATGCACATTCCTTTGCCATATCCTATGTATTTTCGATCTACAACAACGATGAAAATATGTTAGCGCCATTCAACCGATGAAATTATCATTTTAAAAACAGTTAATGGCGATACACAAAAAATAGATTCTAACAAATTTGACTTACCAACAACCGATATGATGATACCTTCGGTTGGTACATGGGTTGTGACGTAGAATACGCTGGTGATGGTTCTCTCTCTCTCTCCGGAATCGGTACTTGAATGCCAATTGACACTTCGGTCCTCGGAGATATGTACAAACGTGTTATTGACCTGGTACCAAGTCATGTACTTGTCAGTGCACGAACCATCGTATGACTTGACATTAGTAAAAATTATTTGAAACCTTTTCCTCATTCCAATTTGCCACATAGCCAAAGTGGAAATCTTCTCAGTCATGATTGGGCATACGACCCGTACCTCTAATGGCGTGTAGCTTATTGTTGTACCTGCATGGGATGAGAATATTTTGCTCCATCCCAAATTGACGAAGGACTCTATCTGGAAAATGATGCTCCACCGTATCAAAGTTTACGATTGTTGCCAGCGACAACCACAACTGCGAACTAGCCGTACACGCTGGTGGTAGTCGTTCCATGCACTTGGGGGTATACGGCTCCCAAATTACCAATTCATCTCGCAGTTGGTCGAGCTCATCTCTGTAGTATGTTAGAACTCCTTTTGGGTTATCTTTGTAGCTTATACTACCGGCCCAATACACACTTAAAGGTGGTCGCATCTCAACGATGGGTGCAGGGGCCAACCAACCCTCCGTGGGTCTTATAATACAGGGGACGACCCACATGTATATATTTCCTTGCCCAAATCTGAAGCAACACCATCGTCCCAGTCATCTCAACTCCATCGAGAGCAACTCCACACTATATCCTGTACAAGGTGGCTAATGTGCAACTTCCCCAACTATACCGGCCAGCTAAGCTTAGGTGGGCAAGCAAGCGTAGATACATTAGAGTGACGGTATCTCCACTGGAGTTAGGCAACAGAACACCTCCAAGCACGATTACAGTATAACCCCTAGTGTAGCACTGGACGTCATAGTCGCTAGATTCACCAGGTCAATTTTTCTTCAAAATTTACCTTCAACAATGCCAGTCGGATTGATTGCCCGACAAAAATACCATTATCATCCTCCTCATCATCATGAAACCATGTGCCGAGAAGCTCATTACACAACTGTATTTTATCGAAATTCATATTACCCGTCACAGCCATCCCATCTATTGGAAGACCGAAAATCATGGTGATATCTTGCAATGTCATCGTATTCTCCCCCACCTGTAGATGAAAAGTATGTCTCTCTGGACTCCATCGCTCAACGAGGGCTGCAAGAAGTGCTCGGTCTAGTTTCACCTTACCCATCAAACCAACTCCATAAAAACCGGCTTGGACAAGGTACTCATGGGTACGCATGTGCATCGTCAATGTCTCATGCGTACCGAAGTTACACTTCTGCATCGTCCCTCCCCACACTTTCTCGGATCGGTGGAGGTCTTCTAAAGTAAGTACATTTGGACTTAAAGGTCCTGTACCACGGTATTGACCCGAAGACGACGCACCAACCTACACCGACGTACCAACAAATTTTATTACTGTACATAAAATGTTTTCCATACAAAATTCACAATGAAAACTAATAATACACTTACTTCTGTGGTAGGTTCGCCCCTATCACTACCAGGATGCCTTCCGGTTCCTCTCGTTCGAACCATTTCTCTATATAAAAATATATAACAATTGGTCAATACATTATTCATATATGTGTGTATATATATACAATTCAAAAATACATGAGAAAACCGCACAAATAACATCAAAAAATTACAATCGTTTTGTGAGTAGGTCCGAATCACTACACACAAGTCAACACAACTTGTAGAAGCGAGTTTCGACCCACAGTTTGCAAGATACGACCGTGTATTGCTTTCCCTTTTGAAAAAAGAGCGGAAATCGATACATTGGTGTATCTCGCAAACCGTGGGTCGGAACTCACAACTACAAGTTGCGTTGGCTTGTGAGTGGTTAGCCCGACCTAATCACACAGTTTCGTATTTTTTGGACTTCGTTTGAGTGGTTTTCTAGTGAGACCGTACTCAAAAAGTTCCGACGTATATAGTAGTCTTTTTTATATATGCTAGAAAATAATGCAAACGAAATGCAAAAATTTCGAAGTTTAGCCGTTACATCTGGCACACCAAACACAAGCCAACACACACTTTCAGGTGTGAGTTCCAACTCGGTTTGTAACATACGACCTGTGTATCGCTTTATTTCAAATTTATTGAATAAAAGCGATACACGGATGTATCTTGCAAACCGTGACTCGGAAATCCCCTCTACAAGTTGCGTTGCCTTGTGCGTGGTGAGTCCGACCTACTCAAAAAATTTTAGAATTTTTAAATCTCGTTTGTTTGCTTTTCCTATATTCTACAACTACAACTAATACTACATCTACAAAAATGTCCACAAATATGTACAACTAGGGATGGCAACTGGGCCGGGTCAACCGGCGACCCACCCCCGACCCGGCCCGCGAACTCGGCCCGGTTAGCTAATTGGCGGATCCGGGTCGAACCCGGTGAACAGTATCGGGTCGACCCGGGTCGCAAATAACGTGAATTGCACCCGCGAAACCCGGCCCACGAACCCGTTCAACTCGCGAATTCAACCCGCTAACCCGCGGGTCGACCCGCGGGTTCGACCCGTGACGGGTCGACCGTTGACCCGCGGGTCGAACGGTCGAAAAATCGCCCTGTCTCCCTCCAGAGCCGTTAGTTGATTTTTTTTTTGTTTTTTGTTTTTGTTTTTTCCCACATATTTACCCTATAAATATCCCCAAAAATCTCATAAAAAATAACACCTCACTCTCTTACTCTCTCTAATATTATACATCATTTGTAAAGAATTTTTCAACAATTGTAGTATTCATCAAACAAGTGTACAAGGAGGCATATACACGATCAAATTTCGGTCGTATCGGAATCAAAATTCAACGTCTTCAACTCTCTTCAACCCTCGTCAAATCTACTTCAACCTCTTCTCAACTCTTCAATTGCGGAATCGGCAAAACGCTCCTCCATCTTTTCTATTCTATTCTTATTTTCACGGTTTTTTTTACATACGCGTATTCCACGGTGAACGGTATCAAAATATCTCTCTCTCTCTCGTTAATTTTTTTTTTGCGTTGTAGTTAAAATTATTGTTCGTTTTTTGAACTTCTCTATCTCAACCCTCTTTTTATAGATTTTTTTTGTATAATTCACCGCTCCTACATTGTATATTTTTTTTTTACATACTTTAGCACATTACTACATTATGTTTAGATCACGCGGTAGCGGTCGTAGCGGACAAGATTTCTCATCCTCTTCACGTAGGCCACCAATTGTCCCAACTAGTGAGCCCGCCCAAGAATACCATGATCCTACTATGGAACAATGGGATACACACGACGAGGTTGTAGGTGACATACAATTAGAAGAAGAAGAAGAACAACAACAAACTGAAACCACACAACCCCGTAGTAGTAGGAAAAGTAGAGGAGAAACTAGCGATTGGCATAAGTTTTATGATTATATCCTGGACGAACATACTCCGGGTATAGATTTGGAAGTTTGTAAAACATGTAGTAAAACATACAAATTCAAGAGGGATGACGACACCGGTACAATTAGTAGGCACATCCAACATAATCATAAAGAACTTCTTGATCAAATACAAGGCCAACAAAAAATCAACCCTAGGACCGGTCAAGTTGATAGCCACCCTTATGATCCCGAACTTGTTCGTCGGGAAATGGCCCGATTAGTCATTAAGGAAGAGTTACAATTTTCTTATCCCGAGAGTAGGAACTTGAAAAATTTTAATCAAGCGGCCTTAAACCCTCATTTTAAAAGAATTCCGTGAAATACTTGCAAATCAGATTGTTTTAAAGTGTACATTGAAATGAAGGACGCTTTGATTGCAATTTTATAGAGTTTAACTTGTAGGGTTAGTTTAACTTCGGATTGTTGGACGGGTGTCAACAATATTCCAACGATAGGAATAACCTGTCATTGGATCGACAATGATTGGATTCTTCAAAAAAGAATCATATCTTGCGGCGTTGCCGTATCCCCATAGTGGCGCTGAAATAGCAAACCGTATTATAGAAATTTGTGATGTTTTTCATATTCGCGATAAAATTTTTGCTATTAGTTTTGATAATGCATCTAACAACAATGTAGCAATTACTACTTTAAAATCTGTATTAAACCCTCCATCTGACAATATTTTTCATGTTAGATGTGCATGTCATATTATAAATTTATGTGTTCAAGATGCATTAAAAATAGCAGATCCATATATACATAAAATTAGAAATTGGGTACATTTCATTGCATTAAGTCCAAGCATTTTACAAGAATGGAAAGCTTGGTGTAGGGTTAGAAATGTTCCTTTTAGAAGATTTCCAAAGGATGTTAGACACCAATGAAATTCTACTTTTGATTTACTAAATGTTGTCACCGAATATAAAGCAGTTGTAAATGATTTTTGTATCGCAAAAAATATGCACAATTTTGAAATGACTCCCCCCGATTGGTTTTTTGCCGAATCTTTGTTAAAATTTTTAGAACCTTTTAAAACCGCAACTTTAAAATTTTCAAAAACATATGAATCTACTTCTAGTAGCATTTTTATTGAATTAGTTAGCATGATGCAAATATTTAACGAAATGTTAAATGATCCCTATATTAGTGACATTGTAAAACCTGCATTTCAAAAATTTTTGAAGTATTATTTTCCTCCTCCTATGTTGATTTGTGTTGCTACGGTTATGGATCCTCGTATCAAATTAGAAGGTACGAAGAATTTGATAGAAATGTTTTTTGGATATTTGGAGGTATATGTAGAATTAACAATTGATTGCGCTACTTTTTTAGTTCAGTTTGAATCTACTTTAAATAACTTGTATGATTATTATGATAGACGTTTTGCTTCTAGTAGTACAACTTCTGTAGTTAGTTCTTCTTCTGGTAGTTCTAAAGGTAAGGGTAAAAGTAGAATTGGTGATAGAACATTTAGTTTACTTGAACAAATTCAATCTAAAAAACCTAGGAATAATCAACCAAATGAATTAAATTGGTATAACCAACAAGATTCTGAGCCTACTATTTCTCCACTAGATATTTTACAATGGTGGAAAGAACATAAACACACTTTTAGTATTCTGTCAATTATGGCTAAAGATTTACTAACTCCTCCTGTCTCTACAGTTACTTCTGAGAGTGCATTTTCTACAAGTGGCAGGTATCTATCTGATTACAGGAATCGGTTGAAGCCCGAGGCGTTAGAGATGCTCGTTTGCACAGAAGACTGGCTGAAGGCTGAAGATAGGATGCAAGGGAAAGCACTATCAAGTTCCACAAGTGGGAGCAACTCGCCCGAACAACAACAACAACAACAACAACAATAGTTGCTTGTTATGTCAAATTAGAAAATTTGTACTCAATTAAAATTGTATATAAGAAATATGTTATTGTATAAAACTTATTTGTGAATTGAATTCTTCATTTCGTTATAAATTGTTAAAATTGTATAACTTAAATTCATATGAATAATATTTCAAAATTTGTTGGCAATTTCACTCTTTCAATCTTATTATTATTATTACGATTTTTATTGTTTATTAGTATTATTACTTACTTAGTATTATAATAATTATTATCATTATTTTAATTTAAGCTACCAAAAAAAAAAAATTTATTAAACGGGCCAACCCGTGGGTCGACCCGGCCCAACCCGGGTTGAACCCTAAAGGGTTCACGGGTTGGGCGGGCCACCCAAACGAAAACTTAGCCCGGTCCGGCCCGGACCGGCTAAGTATACGTGCCAACCCGTACGGGTTGGGCCCGGCCTGGCCCATTCGACCCGTTCGCCATCCCTATGTGCAACACACATGATACAAAAATTGTAGACTCTCTAAATTGTAGACTAACTATGCATAATACAAAAATTGAAAACTCAAATATTGAAATAAATTTCAATAAATTAACATAGTTCATTCTATTAAATTGTGAAAAAGTAAATACCTTTCACAATGTGGGTATTCGGAGGAGATTTTCTGTCGATAGGAGCCGCTGCTGTAGACGAAGTAGTTGTAGACTCTAGGGTTTTGAAAAATTTGGCTAGGGTTTGGGTGATTTGGGATTTCGGCCAGGGTTAGGGTTTGGGGTATTCGGGAGAGGGAGAGAGAGATAGAGAGGCTTCGAGAAGAGGGGGAGATCGAGAAGAGGAGGTTGATAACAGTAGGGGAGGTGTTGGGTTTGAGTATCGCGAGTCTAGATCGAGAGAGAGAGAGAGAGAGAGAGAGAGAGAGAGAGAGAGAGAGAGAGAGAGAGAGAGAGAGAGAGAGAGAGAGTTGGCTGCGAAGTGAGGGAGAGAGGGATCCGAGTATGTATAAGTGTTTGGAAAAACACTTGTACATACCTAAGTCGTTGTTGGGAACAATGACCTAGGTTGAATTTTTTTATAAAAGAAACAACCTAGGCCATTGTTCCTAACAATGGCCTAAGTATTTTTTTCGCAAAAAAATACTTCACGCCAAATAACGCTAAGTTTGAGGTGTTATTTGGCGTGAACTACCCAAAGTGCCCCTCCGCCACTTAGGAGCTCCGCTCCAGTTTGGTTTGGAAGCGATTTGAGCCGTTGATCACAATCAAGAGCGATCCAACGGCTCAGATCGATGTTTTCACACCCGGTTGAAATCGAAACCCGTTTTCAACCGAGCATTACTCACACACACACACACACACACACACACACACACACACTATTCTATTACAGAGTAGCACATTTGTTGGGGGTTAGTTAGAAGGGAAAGAAAGTAGAAACATGATAGAATAGATGGACTTCGTAGAGAGGGTAGAGGGCTACTGCTGTACACCTCTACTAGCCCTAACAACGAATCCATACACATCTATCCTGAATAGAGATGCTTTCTTGGCAAAAACTAGTCCACCCCCTTTTAACCAAAACCAAATATAGGATGTCATCATTGTTTCAAATTATAATCAGTTACAAAGGCCAAACTCAAGATCAAACCTCTCTGCCAAGGAAAAACACAAATACTTAAATAAATGTATAAACCAATTTTCCGAAGATGAAGTCCTCATAGTGCCCACTGTTGAGAACAATCAGAATAATCAGATCAGTTGCAGCCAGACCCATCATTCCTTGGCCCATTTTTGTTCTAGTTCCACTCATTTGTAGCCCCTGTTCCATCTTGGCATTCTTTCTGCTTGGTTGTGCAGTAGTAAACCAAAGAGAAAACCAAAATATTACATCTCTTATAACTACTGATGGGGCACTAATCTTAGCATGAAAAGTTCTAGCATTTCTTTCCAATTAAAGACTCCAACACACTGCAGTAGTGCATAAACACCAGACTTGAGCTAAGTGTGGTTGGGTGGGTGCAAAACACCATGAGTAAAAACCCTCATGCAGTGATAGTGATAGTGTGGAGATGTGGAAAATATTTTGAAAATAAGACCACACTTCTAGTGCTAACGGGCATGCAAAGAAGGTATGGTATGCAGTTTCCTGAGCAGAGGCACATAAGTTGCAAGAAGAGTCCCCTTCCCAACCCATCCTTGCAAGCAAATCTTTAGTATTCAATCTATTCCAACTCAGCATCCATATGAAGCACTTGCATTTGAGTGACACCATAGTATTCCAAGCGGCCTTGAAGAATGGAGATGACAGTCTATCGTTGATGAAGAAGTTGTAGGCGGACTTCACAGTGAAGCTGCCTGGACTTGTAAGCTTCCAAGTTACGAAGTCTCTTCCATTAGCAGGGGAAGTGGTTTCTAGGGACTGTAGCAAGCTGATCTCCTCCTCTCTTTGGTTCTCCTCAGTAAGCCTATGCAAGTTTAATCTCCACACCAAAATTTCCCTATCCCATCTGCCTTGAGTTAAGATTTGGGCTTTGGTGTTCCAAGCTCTTGCATACAGAGTTGGAAAGGTATATTTGATACTTCTCCCTTTAAGCCAATTATCCTCCCATATCAGAATAGATGCACCATCCTTAAGATGCCAAAAAACACATTGCATAAAGAATTCCTTTACCTAATACATGCCTTTAAAAAAATACGAATAATTCCTAGGCTGTTGGAAGCAGCTGATAGACCAGTTAAAATAGAGGGATCTAAGTGTAGAGGCTGGAAGTGCTTCTGGTTCATTTATGATTTTCCACCACCATTTCATAAGGAGCGAGTTGTTGAACACCTGCAAGTCAAGTACCCCTAACCCTCATTGTCTTTTTGGTTTGCAAACTCTCTTCAAGATCACAGTTGTCGTCCTCCTTGATTATTTGTAAAACCTACTTCTTACCTGATCAATCCTCATGATGACCCGCTGAGGTAGCTTGCAGAAGGAAGAGTAATATAAAGGTAATGCGGAGAGTACTGAATTTATGAGATTCAGTCTCCCCCCTTGGACAACATTCTGCCTTTCCATCTAGAGAGTCTATTCTCAATTTTAAGTATGAGTGACATCCATGCTCTCTTGGTCATCATGCCTTTGGAGAGAGGGAGCCCCATCTATTTATGAGGGAGGGATTCTTCGGCCCATCCAAGTATATAAGAAAAAGATGCGTGCTTTGCTCTGGATTTGCCAAAGTAAATTAGGGAGAATTTATTAAAATTGATTCCCAGTCCTGATACATCAGCATAAATGTGAAGCAGCAATTTGAGATTGATAACTTCTCCCTCATCCCCATTGCAAAACACAAGAGTGTCATATGCAAATTGCAGAACTAATAGTTGGGAGAGTTGACCTCCTATATTAAGAGGAGTGAAAACTTCTTCCCTCTCTTGGTTGAGCATTTTGCAAGGACATCAACAACAAGGATAAATAGCATGGGGGACAATGGGTCTCCCTGTTTAAGTCCTCTCCTGGAGAGGATATACTTGCCTCTTTCTTCATTGATAAGAATAAATGACTTGGTAGAGTGAAGTATCATATGAATCCAATTGCACCACTTAGTGCCGAAACCTCTGGCTTGAAGAAGCTCCTCCAAGAAAGACCAACTCAGAGAATCAAATATCTTCTTGAAATCAATCTTTAGCATACAAATGTCAGACTTTTTCTTGGAGCAGAGGTTAACAACTTCATGAGCGATAAGGAAACAATCTAGAGTGGTCTTGCCTTTTAAGAATGCATCCTGAGAAGAAGATACAAGGTCGTGTAAGAGAGGGCCCAATTTGTTAGCTAGCACTTTTGTGAAGATTTTGAAAGAGCAATTTAGCAAGCTGATGGGTCTGAAGTCCGTTACACTACTGGCCCCCTGACATTTAGGGATGAGCATAATATCAAAGTAATTAAGCTTATCAATTGCTCCACCCTGAAAGTATATATCATTAAACAAGGAGAAGAGGTTGTACTGGATCACCTCCCATGATTCCTGGTAGAAGCTCATGGAGAATCCATCAGGTCCTGGCGACTTATCAGCATTCATTCCAAACATTTCTAACTTAATTTCTTCCAAACAGAATGAGACCTCTACGGTGGGTAGATCAATACTTTGGGGGTATAGGGTCTGTCAGTCCACCATAAATATAGCGTTATTAGACGTCCCAAAAATATTCTCAAAGAGTTCCTCAAATTTCCTCCTAATGACTGTCTGATCAGTGATAATAATATCTCCCTCCTTAATAGAATAAATAAAGTTTCTTCTCCTTCTACCATTTGCTATGCAGTGGAAAAATCTAGTATTAGCATCCCCTTCTTTCATCCAGGTGATTCTTGACCTCTACCTCCAATAAATATTCTCACCCATAACTATATCAATGTACTCCTTACTGAGCAACCCCCTCTCCTCCTTCTCTGATAAAGTCTAGTATCTAATATCCTAAATAACATCCAAAGCCTGAATATTGCTCAAAATGGTTGCTTTCTTCTTTTAAGATTTCCAAAATGGGTTCTACTCCAAACCTTGAGTATCCTCTTAAGAAGAGTCAACTTATTTGAAAACCTAGCAACCATGTCTCCTTGACATCTGAAATGCTGCCACCAATGTGACTACCATGTGAAATTGTAGGTGGGTCAGCCAAGCCTTTTCAAACTTGAAGTAGTGAGGTCTCTTGTTTGCTGCTTGAGTATCTTAGGACAATGGGGTAGTGGTCAGATGCTATTCTCGGGAGAGAAGTTTGTATGGAGCGCGGGAAGTGAGTATCCCACTCTTGCAATATGAGAAATTTGTCAAGTCTTGCCAAAGAAGAGGATTCTCTAAGATTTGACCAAGTGAACTTTGTACCTGCAAGGGGCATATCAATCAGTGCGAGGGAGTCGATAAAGTCTCTGAATGCTTGCATGCCTCTGTGCAAATCTCCCCCCCCTTCTCTCCCCATTTGGGACAGTCTCATTAAAATATTCACATAGCACCCACTTGGGGCAAAAAACAACCCTTCTCTGGCTAATTTCATAAAAGCAGAGCTCTCTATCATCCCATTCAAAATGGGCATACACCGATGTAATTGACCATTCCAATCTTGATTTTTTCTCCTTAAAAGTAACTGATACTAAAAATATGTCAATTGCTGAATAGATACATTCCAGAAAGTTATCATTCCACCCAATCATACCCCCCCCCACCCCCCCCCCCAACATTCGATGTTAACTTCCTATCCGAAGGAGATGAAAGCTTGAACTCTTGAACACTTCCCAATTCCATCCTTTATTAGTGTACATTTATCCGGACATCCCAGCCTTCTGACATTCCAACTACCAATCTTCATAATGAAAAGAATAAAACCACAAAGAAACTAGTGCAAAGCAAAACACAACAACTACTATGGTAGTAGGTTCTATTGGCCTAATTGGCCAACATAAGCTTCCTCTGAGCTTCTAATGCTTGCAATAGAATGTGGTCCCTTAGGCTCCACACCCATAGACTTAGCTACTCCCGCGAGTTGATCATCACTAAGTATTTTAAAAGGATTGCTAAGAAGTTTGGGAGCATTTGGACTGGTGGATTTACCTCCGCTCTTGAAGTCGGAAGCCTTCCTCTGGATATTGGCCCGGTGACGATAATATGTCATGTACATGATTGCCCTCTTCTGAGTTGATGTCATCTTCTTCTTCTTGAGCTTTGCCTGCTCTTCAAAACCAAGAGGGATTGGCTGGGAGTCACTCATCTGATCAGAGTTAGCATGGTCGGTGCAGGTTCTTCCATAACAACCCATAGAGTCATTCTCGCTAAATACCTCCTTCTCTGGGACTGAGGCTTGTGATATTGCTTTATTATTGTATGGACGGGCCAATGTCTACTTAATAACGGGCTGTATCTTGTCATAAAGGCTGGTAGAAATATTTATGACTTTATTTTTCCACACCATCATCATATAGCCTTCCTTACTCTCTTCTGGGTTACCATATGAATCTCTTGCATCTTTAGGGACAAATATGCTGATCTTATAGGTAGATTTTTGGGCTTGATCATTGGGGGCTATTAGGTTTGGGAATTCAAAAATTTTCACTTTGATTTTCTGTTACAAATTAAGAATGTTTTGATTTTGGATCTTCACCGCATCCTGCATTCTCACTTCCACAAATTTCTTAATTTTTGAAGCTTCCGTAACTGCCTTTCCCGCCTTGATCTCCCTACGATGTTCTTCTTTCTCCCTCTCATTCGAAATGACCTCCAGCTTCTGCATAGCAGGTATGCCATTAGTATTAGAACTGCTGTCGCCCACATTCTTCCTCCAGAAGGAGTGGAACCCATATTTCTTCGGTGATTGAGGGCCAAAGCTTGTAGTAAACAGTTGGACACGCCCTGCTTCAACATCAGCCACTGCCACTTATTCTCCGGTCAGTAGAATTGGCACATCATAAATCTCCATTACATTATTCCATGGGGTGCGGTACTCCACCTCTATGCTCATGGGGTTGTGAGACAGACATTGAACTTCTATTAGAACCATGACATCCTTCACATTTTCACACCTTTCCATATCATATCTCGTTGTAATGACTTTGGGAAAAGGCTTGAACAAACCATCTGGTGAGGCCCTGTTCCACAGGTTATAGGGGAGAAGGGGTATGCTAACCCAGGTGTAGCATGTTTTTGGCCTTAGCCTCGCACCGTACTCCAGTGACCAAGGAGTGATGGTGGCCGTTATACCCACGATCCTGATGATACCTTCTGCAGCCACCTCCTTCATCATGACCTCACTTGGAAATTTGATGAAGAAAACCCCCTCCCTTACCGGGTTCAAACGAAACTGGTAACCCTTATCCTGACATTTTCAATCAAGGGCATTAACCACCTCTTCAATCTTTGGTCTTCCCGAAATAATATGGAAGAATCCATAGTTGAAAAGCTCCATAGTAGCCTTGGAGATTTCTGAGTTATGAACCACGTCGCTCCTGAGGGTTTTGGGTCTATTGAAGATTAGACAATCCCTAACACGGTGGCACGCATTCTTGCAATTGAAATAATAAAAGCCTTGCCGCATGCACTCCGAAGTCTCGCAATCTCCCTCTCCACATTTCATGCACCTCCTCTCCCTCTTCCTCCCATAGATAATGGTGGATTTATGGGTAAATTTGTGGAATGATTTGTTTGGGAAAGCAGGCTTAGGTTTATGGTTTCAGAGAATGTGAGGAGGTTGAAAAAAATTCTAGTATTGGAGGTGGGATGGACACGTGGGAAATGATGAGGGAGGTGAAGAGGTTTTTGCCTGTGAGTGGAAGGGGCAACAACATGATATTGGAGAGCATGCAAGTAAGATTCATGATGGCGCTGTACTCGAGGAAAATGCCAACCACATACGTCCTCGCCTCTGCTCACTCTCTCGCTCTCTCTCCCCTTCATCTTTGGTTGTCTCAGCAGCATATGAGAAGAAGAAGGTTGGAACTGGAGGGGTTTTCTCACCTAAAAGTAAGTCTTTTTCATTGTGACAATTCAACAAACACCTTGCGTGCCACTTCAGAATAGAATATAATAAGTATAAGTTGGATTTGTATTACCGTCTAAGGAGGTGATGATGGTGTAGCAGGGTGGTGGTGGTGGTGAAGGCTAGCAGCGGGAGATAAGAAGAATAAGAAGATTTAAGATGGTAAGGTTCCCATCGTTTGGAGTTCAAGAAACATCCATGGCCTGTTTGGGTACTTAAGTAAAGCTCCCCTTCAGCAACTTGCAAGTGGTGTTGGGGATGATTGACAGGATGATGATGATGAGCTAATTATCAGTCTGACCCACTTTTTGAGAATATTTATCAAAACAACATAGTTCTAAAAATAATTCCTCTTATGACCTAGTCTGCATTTAGATTTCTATGGTACATTTTCTATATTATTTTCTATAGGATGTGTAACAATTTATTAAATTCTAAAAGTTTTTTGGCTTTAGAATAATTTCTACTTTTCAGATTAAATCTTTAGTAACAATTTATTAAATTCTATATAAAAGTTTTTTTGGTTTCAGAATAATTTCTACTTTTCAGATTAAATCTTTAGTTTCTTATTCTATAGGTTATAAATTGATGTTTTAATCTAGAAAAAATGTAGAAATTAAGTAAAAATTACTTACTCTGATATGGCTTTGATACCAAGTGCATGAAATATTTAGTGAATGCCTGTAAAAATAGAACAAAAGAGTATCAAATTTTTTTAAAAAATGTGATTCCTTCTGTAAAATAGTATTCTTCAAAATCAATTACATTATCATTCACCAGAATATCAAAATAATTAAGGGTAATTCCAAAACTTCTCATAGACACTGATTCTGTTTCAGATAATTCACTATCACTATCATATGGGGGTTCTTCGAGTTCTTCGTGTTCTTCCATATGTTCATTTTTCCCCAACATGTTCATTTTCTTCCAAAAATTGTCTATATGTTGTTGTAGGACTCCATATGTAACTCCCAAATTCTCCATTTCATAAAATAATAAAGATCTTTCAAAGTAAGTTAGATCATCAATTATTTGGACAATTATATTACTAGTTTCTCCAGGATTAATTTGATTTATTGTTATAATTATTACTCTCTGTATGCTAAAGAAGAATAATTTAAATTCATAAATATCATCCATGCTTGTTACTCTTTCAGGATAATAAACATCAAAGACCCGCATTCTATCACTTCCTTGATAATTAATCATTAATTCATAAATTTATGAAGCAAGACTGAAACTATTATTATCCATTATTCTTTTTTAGTGATTTTGTTATTTAAAACAAGTATGAAATCATAAGTAGGGATGGATTTCTAAGGATACCCTAAAAATCTAAACAAAATGGCCCATCATGCTTCCGACCTAGTTAACTTCTTAGAGCTGCTCTGTACCAGTTACTACTAGTGGATAAAATACCTCTGGTATGCACCCCGATTTCAGTGCTCCTTTTACGTTCCTCCCATCTCAGGACTCCTATGCACTTCAAGAGAACTTCATCCAAGAGATACGTCTGGAAAAACTAGTAGCACTTCAGTACATACAACCACAACCTACCTCATTTCCTGCAACTAGGTGTACAACTTAACTATAGAAGGTTACAAATGGATCTTTTTGCAAGACCCTTCAGATAGAGCCTTACAAAAATATCCTTACGTAAAGAAAATTAGTTTTTCATATCTTATTTTATATTGGAACTGGTAGCAGAACTCATAGAAAGATAATCTTTTATTCCTCTCAATCTTCTTACAGACCAAACTTTCCTTACAAACTTATATGGAATTTCTCTCCTCTAGATATTCTACCTTCTCCCATACTCAGCCTCCTCTTTTAAGGAAGAAGAGATGACTTTATATCAGTTACAATTATTATTCTCATTACATCACTGCTTACATCATAGATAAATAATTAAGTCTATTACGTCACTTCTTATGTTAAAGATTCTTTTTTGGCCAACATCTTCACGTGCTTCACATCAGAAACAATTCTTCATCAGTCTTATCTTGTTCTTTTCTGCATTATCCGCATTTATGTTGTGGTTCCATCCTCATCAATCTGCAGTAGTAGACAGCTGTCTCTTCTGTCGTTGTCTGGCTTCTTTATCTAAAATTTGATACTAGCTGTCAAAACCTTATTTTTTTTGACTGTGGTTATTTAATCTTTGCTATGTTGCAAATCATTAAATTTCGTGGGTCAGGGACTATCATAGATCCATATGTTACTGTCTCTATTTTTTATGTCCTTCAGTTCACAATACAATGTTCTAAATCCCATAGCTCTTATTTCTGGGATTAGTTTCTCGAATTCTTCATTTTTATATGGTATAATATTGGTTGCTCCAAACATGATTTGTGTAATCATCCTTATTTTTATAATATGCTCAGCGGGTAGTTCTTCGTCATCTTCAAGAAATTCTAGAATAGCTGAAAATATCTGGACATATATTTTGGAGGGCCAAAATAAATCTTAGCAGCTTTATATACTTCTCTTGGTAGCTGGCTAAGTTCTTCGCATTCTCTTGATGGATATATGTAGTGGATAAGCCCGCATTCGAATAATACTTTTACTGTCTTTGGATTTGCTTCTGGTAGTATTATCGCTTTGTTCATATGTTGCTGCGAAATAGTTTTGACAAATTGATTGACCTGGGTGATCCGATATAGTTTCTCAAGATATTGTAAAAATAAATCATTCTTGGAATATTTTGGAGGATCTGAGAGTAAACTCTCTTTGTAGATAGTTGGTTGTATGGATGTGGCGCTTCCCTCTTGTGTGGCCATTTTTGTGATTTCACTTGTTTTGTGGGTTAATTGGTTCACTCCCTTCACTCATTTTCTCAATATGTTCGGCATTTATATGTTGGTAAAATATACTTTGAAGACCGCATGTCTGCAACTGTAATTGGTTAAATGCTCATTTTAGTTGCTCCATTGTCTCCTTTAGGAAGACTATTTTATGTTCTATATGTTGGACTCTAATTTACATCCTGTAACAATAAAATTGTTAGTTTCTTGATAAGAAATATGCTAGAATGTTTTCTTTTCCTTTTATATTTTCTACTGAGAGTCATAATGTGCTAACTTCATTTGCCATCTTATCAATCTTTTATTTGTTGTAGTTGGGTCTATTATTTTGTTAATTCAAATAATTGCTTGTGTATAAACTGTCATTACTGGTGAATTTCGTATGTATTATGAATAATTCAAACTTTTTTATAGCTTTTAAGATTGCTAAAAGTTTTTTTTTCCATTTATGTGGTAATTTTATTGGGTCTGTGTGAATAATCCACTAGTATATCTGACTAGTCTTTCCTCTTTTTCACATATTTCAATAAATTTTAATACTGCTCCCCAATTATCTTCGCATGCATCTGTTTCTATTATCCATGAACATTCTTTAACGGGTAATCTTAGCTTATTTAATTCTAAAGTTTGTTGTTTTATTTTTTTTTTAGTTTTTCTTCATCCTCTGGGGTCCATTCCCATTTTTTAATCTTTTTTAGTTTTTGTTGTAACCAATTTATTTTTACTGATAAATTCGGTATGTATCATCATGTTTGATTCAGTAGTTCAATTATGGATTGTACTTCTCTTTTTTTCTTTTAGGACATTAGGAAATGTTTTTATTTTTTCTGCTATATGCGGTTGTAGTTCTATTCCTTTTGTGATAATTTTGTTCCTAAGAATTCTTTCTCAGTTTTGAACAATTTCATTTTCTTTTTTGAGAGTATAATACCTGTAGTTTTTACTATTTCTATGAATTTGAGTAAACGCTCTTTGTGTTGTTCTTCATTTTCGGATCCTATTAGAATATCATCTACATATACTAGTATGAAATTATTGTATTTTTCAAATATCTTATCTATATATTCTTGAAATACTCCTGGATTGTTTTTATATCTGAATGGTAATACATTCCATTCATAGAATCCTTGCGGTGTACTAAATTTTGTTAATTGTTTTGAGTCTTCTGTTAGTTTTACGTGGAAAAATCCTGATTAACAATCGAATTTCGAATATATTTTCCTTGTTCTTCTGCATATCTGGTAGTGGATATCCAAATCTCTCAGTTGTTTTATTTAATTCCTTATAATTTACTACTAATCGAGATTTACCTCTTTTTTCTTCTGAATAATTTCTTACTATAAATACTGGTTATGAATGCGGACTTTGTGATTTTCTTATGTAATTGTTTTTCATTAGTTCTTTTATATGTATTTTGAACTCTTCTAAATCTGTTGGAGTGTGTCTTATAGGTTTAATTTTTATTGTTTTGTTCTTATCTATTAACTCTATATGTGCTGTGGGTTTACTTAAGTCCCATTTCGCTAAAAGGTCATCTCCGCACAGATCTTGTAATTGTTTTTGTAAAATTTCTTCTCTAGTTATTTCTTGGACTTGTTGTATTCTATTTTTATGTGCTAAATATTGATATTCACCACGTTGGGTTGAAGAAACTCTGATATGAGGTAAGTCTGTCCTAGAATAAGGTTGTGTTATTCTTATTGCTATTGCTTGCTGTTGACAAGGAGTTGTAAATATAACAGATTTGTGTGATATCGTTATAGGATAATATTGTTGGAAAAAGTCATTTCCTAATAGTACATCATTATTCATATCATCAAACTAGTATGTTATTGGTATTTTTAGTATGTAATTTTCTATTTGTAAATTAACATTTTGTTGATATCTATCAAATATGACGGTTTGTCCAGTTAATCCAGTTATCGCAATTTAATTATATCTATCTTGTTTCCATCTTGATAGTATATTTTTACGGCATAAGCTAGTGCCTGCTCCTGTGTCTCTTAGACTATGATAGTTTCTTGATTTGTATCCTTCGTAGACAAATTCTGTTAGTATGTATAACGTATTTTTTTTATTGCTCTTAATGAATTCATTTACACAATATTCTATTTATTACTATACTTTCATTGTTTACTGTTATTATGATTTTTTCTTCTTGAATTGAGTAAGGTTGTACCGATGTAAGGAAGTCAGTTCCTAATAACATTTTATTAATATTGTATTTTTGGTCTACATGTAAATGTAATAGCATTTCATTTCTACCATTTATCCTTAGTGGTAGTATTATTTTATGCACAATTGGATGTTTATTATTGTAATAGTCTAAGTAGTAATATGGATTTTCTAGTGGTATTAATTTTGTTGTTTTTATATTTGTTTGTTTAATATGTGAATTAGTAGCTTCTGTATCTACTAAGGCTACTTGTTTATAATATTCTATTTCTATTTTAAATTTGTTATTATTTTGATTGTCTAATATATTTATTATTGGTTTTAATTCCAATGCTTGTTGCTTGTTTCTTTATTGATAATGATCTATTTCCGAACATTATTCGTGGTGCTTTTCCTTTTGTAATTTCTTTTGCTTTCTTAAAGTCAAATTCTATATAATTGGGTTTAGTCATTTTAGGATTTTCTTTAGCTAGTTTGTATCTTATAATTTCTCTGAATAACGGTTCTACCATAAAGTTATCTGTATTTCTGTTTTTTACTTCATGTTTACCAGTGAAAGCATAAATATTTCTTATTTGTATACTCATAACTTTGTTTTTCTCTATCATTTCTATTCCTGATAATCTGTGGTACATGACTAAACTTTTGTCATTATTTTCTTCGACCAAACTTATAGAGAAATTAGGTTTTATTGTAAATTTTATCTTTTGATACATTAGGTTTCCTTACACTATTCCTAAGTCATCTTGTGTACTTGATATTGTTCTATCATCCATTAAGTATATTTCTATGGGTGTATTTATTCCTTCCTTAAAATAAGGTTTTTTTTATTATTTGCACTGCTCCTAAATGTATGTGTCTTAATGTTTTTCTGGTTTTCTCACTTATTTTTTTCATCTCTTGTCTTATTAGTTTTTCTGTTATTAATGGAATTATGGTTTTTCCTTGGGCTGTAGGTTGTTCATTATTTCTGGCCATTATGATGGTATTCTTTTTATTTTCAAATATTATAATTAAGTTTAAATATATCTTTTGGGTTTATATCTAATTTGTATGCTCTTATTTTATCGTATTTCTGTATGTCAAAGCTCATTCTTTTCCTTACTTCTTCATTTTTTTTCTTCTCTTTCTAATTGCTCTCATATTTCTGTTATTTCCGTCATCATATTTATTTCGCATTCTTCTGTTTCATGTTCACTACTTTCACTATCTTCTTTCAGTACCATTATTTCTTCATTTTCACTAATTTCTGAACAATCTTCCTCATATTCTATGGGTTCATTTATTTATCTCTTCAATTTCTTATACGTATTTTACATTTTCCTTTTTCATCCTCATAGGGCAATTTGGTGATTGTGTCATACTTCTCCACATATATAACAATTACATTTCTTTGGGTTTTTCGGATATTTTCTATTTTTATTTATTCTTCTGAAGTATCTTTTATAGGATTTTTTTATATCTCTTAAATTTTTTTTATATTTTGGTTTATATTTTTGGAATCTGTGTTTACTTTTCTTTGTATAATTATATTTATTATTACATCCCCATTGATTTGGTCTTGCATCTTCATAACAAATTCTTTGATTATATGTTTTATAATATTTTATAGTTGCTCTAGCTTCTTGGCACATTTTAACCCTATAATCTGTTATAAATTGTGTTTTATGCCCTAAAGAATCTCCTTCTATTTTTACTTTCTCACCTGTGTATGCACAATATATCTTTATACTCCATGGATCAGGTAGTTTAAGAAAAAATGAGTCCAAGATTGGACTCCTTTCTTCTTCTGTATAATAACTATCTTGAAAATATTCTCGGAATTCACAAGCATAGTTGTCAAAATAACACATGTCGCATATTTCTAAAGTTCTTAATCTCCATCTTGCTTAGTTCTTTTTTGTATATAGTGTGTTTTCTCGCCTTTATCGTAGACACTAAATTTTGTTCTTATTGCAATCTCGTAATTTGTAATTATTTTTTTAGTCCTAAGGTTCGTTGTGCTGAATTTTCTTTTGTTCCTTTATCATCAATTGGTCTTGATTTTCTGATAGTATTTCTTTCTTATTCCTTTAGTCCATTCCACCATTTTGCTACTACTCATATAAATGTTGTTTCAAAAAATTCCTCAAATTAATCTCCTGAAAGGTTTTGCTTAAATCATAATATTGTGTAGCCTTTACCCATTCTTCTATTATCCTATCTACGTCTTTTATGCATTCTAGATCTAGCCATTCTCCATTTCCTGCTATTCGTTTTTCGTAGTAATCTGCAAGGTTCATATTTTGGTGTTTCTTTTTCTTTATCTTTTTCTAACTTATTATTTTTTGTGTTTTGCTATTTTCATGGTAGGTGATAAGGCCTTTTGTTAGGTGGTGGCCTTAAGATTTCGTATGTATTAATTTGATTTTTTGTAGATTTTGTTAAGATTTTGTCTTCTTCTTGATCCGTTTTTATTTTGACACTATGTATGTCTAGGTTTCTCAAAGCTTTCTCAACTTCCTCTGTATTGAGATTTGCCATTAAACCTTCTATTTCCAAAATATTTATGTTAAATTTTGTTATGACGTCTAACTCCTTCATACCTGCTTCTGCTATACCTAATTCTTCTTCAATGTCATTTGTTACATATGTACAAAGTTCTTTTATTTTATTATTTATGATTTTAAAATCTTTTCATATAGTTCGTACAAATTTTGGTCCATTGTAATCTTATTCCAACTCTTGAATGTTTATCATATAAATTTCTAAGAGTTTTGATGATTTTTTCTTTGTAATATTATAAATCCTAACTTAATTTCTATAGTTTAAGATTTTGAATGATAATATTTGTTGGTAATACCAGCTTGCTTCTTCGGTCCTATAATCTAATACTTTGTATGCTATATCTTTTTGTGTTTTCTTAGGTAGTTTCTCAGTTACTCTACTTATTATTAACAAATATTCTAATATTTTCCTATCAGTTATATACTTTCTTTCTCTTAATTTTCTATCAATGTATCTAATTTTAAGTTTTGATTTTTTTTAAATTTTAATTTATTTATTTTCTGTAAAATATTCAGTTTTTATAAGATTAAGGAATATTATAGTTTGTATTTCTAAAGTAGGGTTATAAAGAAAATTATGTTTTTAGGTTTTTATGTCAACATAGTTAGTTGGAGGTAATATTTTCTAGAAGTAGGTCAGTGGGGTTACTTGTTTTGAAAAGTGGGTTGGTTTGATAAATAATGATTGGAAGTGGATTGTTTACTAACAATATTCCTCACTCCTAATCAAAATACTGTTGCTATTCTACGATGTTACATATGTGCAAACTCAAATCAATGTGCATCCCTGCTGCACCTATGAACTATGAAGCTAGCAGAAACACTTCTTTTCAACCATCTTAGATTAATTGTAGCACTTGTTGGAGAAATGTTACGGATTTATAACACTAATTAAAAGTCTAGTGACATTAATATCATTTCTTATTTTCATTCATAACTGCCTGCCGTTTTCAGAATAATTTTCAAATTTACATCAAGCTTTTCATGAACAATATAAGGAGCTTTCCTTGCTAAAGTGGGATGATTGACGATAAACCTTAACAACTTTATCAGTTTTGGTCACATAACACAACCCATAAACCAGATCTATCAACGATTTCTATACAAAATTATATGGGTAAAAATAGAACCAAATTGGAACTGTTCAAATTGGGCACGAATCTTAAAGCCCTCAGGGGTAAAACGATAATTTTCACTACAAACAGGTACGTAAATGGGAATTGGGCCTCTTTCAAGTCCGATAGACCAAAAACGGATCTGTCTAACTGGGTTGTCATAACAGCTTAACACAAATGAGTCCATGATTATTTAAATATGATTTAAATTCATAATTATCCATAAAAGACGGTTAAAAAATCAAATCTCTTATCATGAGAAGAATTTTAACTCAATCTCCACAACCACTCTTATCTCTTCATGAAGAAGATATAACCAATTTACAAAAACACTGGGAAGTAACATTAAACAGGATGTTGCTCATAGCATTAAACAGGATGATGGCTTAGAAAAGATTAATGAAATTTGCTTGATCTTAACATTTTGAAGCTTTTCAGGTCAACAATGTGCTCCCCCTCCCCCCCCCCCTCCCACCTGATCTCCGGAGCTTCACTTTTCTCTCTTCATCTCCTTGAGTTGCAACCTCCTCTTGTCATTCACATCTACAACAACTCCATTGGTTGTAGAAGAAACCCAAAATCCTCAACCAACTTCCTCTTTACACAATGTTGTCGGAGCTCGAGATGAGTGGCTGCGGGCTCAACGAGGGGGTCCGACAGCCACTCAGTCTAGTTGATGATGTGAACCTCCACCCCATTCTTCCTGACAACGTGAACCTCCACCCCACTCTTCCCCCAACTCCCCCACCTCAACCCCTTCTTCACGGCAACCACACTCCCACTCCACCACATCCATCTGCCCAAAACCCCTTGCAACCTTGTCCTTAAATCACTTTGCAACCTCCAAACCCGGTGTCACACCCTGCGCAAAACCACCCCCCCCGATGGAGATAGACAGAGGCTCAGACGGTCTCGTTCTCCCGTGCAAGCACACTGTAGTGCACTTCAGCAGCGGTCTGGGAGAGAGCTGGGTCATCATCGCCTCGCGCAACCACCACGCAGAGAATGGGCCCACCGAGGGGTCCCTGCTACAAGCCACTCAGAGCATAACAGAGACCACCACGGTGGTCACCACCTCTCCAACGGGAATAGGGGTGATTGGAGGCATCACAGCAACCATCACAACAACCATCACAGATATCAGAAAGTTCCTGCTCATCATCAGAAACATTCTCACTACCAGCACCACCCCTTACACAGAGAGCAACCACTTTCTCCACCACACCTCCCCACTGCAAACACCACCTCTACCATCACCCACAAACCACAAACCTCTACTAGAACCCTGCGGGACCCCTCTCCTCCGAAAAGGCACCATATTACCAGGCATTCCCAGAGCCTCACACAACCACACCAACCCCATCACAATCACCATCTACCTCCCAAGCAACCAACTCCTAAGCCACAGGTACAACCTCTGCTAGTCCCCATTATTGAGAGGGCCCAAGAGATGGGTCCGCACAACGAGGAGGGCAGGGAGAAGTCACTTGGGCAATCGGAGGAGGCGGAGTGGGTTGAAGTCCACAGAAAAGGAAAGAACATTGCAATCAGTGACCCTATTAATCAACAGTCAGAAATAAAAAAAAGGCAAAGAAAAGGAAAACGAAGACCTACGCCATGTTTCAATTGTGGCGGCCTGGGCCACCATCGGCAAGACAGTACGAAGGAGGTGAGGTGTCTGAAATGTATTAAATGGGGGCATATGTCTTATGTGTGCACGAATGTCACTCCCTCCAGCAATGATGATAAGCGCTCAGTAACAAGGGGGAGATCACCAGATAAACCCACTCTCATTCGGTTGGCCAATAGCTTGGAGACGATCAGGCTTGAAGAACAGTGGTTGCGGCGATGGTGTGCCGTTACCAAAATACGGGCAGGGTGCCCATCAGAGAACCACATGATCCAAGTGCTGAAGTCCAAATGGCCGATGGCCGCACAGAGATTGGGTAGCGAAAAAGTTGTGCCACTTACAATTCTTGGTGTCCTTCCCTTCGCCAGAAAAGATGACAGAGGTGACTGCTATGGGAGTGGTACATTTCAGTGGGGAGTTCTTCCCTTGGAGTCCAAGTTTCAGAGCAGAATTGGCTCAAGGTGACCGTTATTGGATTTGGATCCACAACGTCCCTTTACATTTTTGGAAAAAAAAGGAGCTACAAGAGATCATCACCGACTTCGGGACCATCGAAGACATGGACAGCAAGACAATGTGGCAATTGGAGATCGTCTCCGCTAGAGTTCTCATCCGAAGCCTAGACTTCACCCTCATGCCTCGCTTTGCAAAGGTATACTCGTTTGGTGAGTCGTACCTTGTGAGATTTGTCCTTGACTCGCAAGCGGAGCCGGAGACGATGGACCCCCAAACGCTATCACCCCCTTCCGCACTCAGAGATGGGCGTTCCTATCGACAGGTGGTGCTGCCGGAGTGGGATCTTACCCTAGATGGGGCCCACGAGGTGGAGAGAGCACATCGGGAGCTCATCAAAGAGGCTAGGAGGAAGGAGATGGGCCCTGCCCAACCACTCATCGGCGACTAAGGAAAAAATCCACTAAAGAACCCAACGGTCAAAAGACAAGATCCATACAAACAACAAATTGTACAGACCCAAATCCAAAATATACAAACATAGGCTTGAAGAGAGCTCAAAATGGCAGGTAAACCCCACGAGATAGGGTAGACATGCCTAGAGAGGAGGAGCAGAGACATGCAGAGGCTGGGGTCAGACGCTGTGGAAAGTGGAAAGCTGTTTTAGGTAAGAATTCGAAGGGGGTAACATGGAGCAGGCAACCTTTCATGGAAGTGGGTACTTAGGGCTAAAACAACACACTCAGGATCGAGCGCCTTCGAAGGAAGAGGCTATTTTGGGGAAAAAGATGAGTACCTCTTCTAACAGAGAAGAGGAACGAGTTGGTAAGGAAATAGAAGAAGGGAGAAAGACCCATATTGGGGAAGAAGACGAAGTGGCAACCCCTTAGATTACAATGACAGGCGTGGTTGATGAGGGGGTCTCGATGGCTCCACCATCCATAGAGAAGGAGCCACGTGGCCCACCTTTGCTGGTGACAGGTGCAGAAGACGAGTGAGAGGATATGCTGCACCGCGAGGGAACTCTTTGCTTAAGCGGTGGAAACACTCTCTCTGACTATGCTTTTACAGTGAACTCTGAGAACGCTATTGGGCCTAATGAGGGAGGGCCCAAAGTGACTTCTATGGTATTTGGGCCAATAGAGGGGCCTATTAAGGCAGATTTGCACAAAGAGCAACAGATTTTAGCATGTACTGGGCCCGTCGAGGGGTCCACTACGGAAGAGCAATTTTTTCAGCAGGAAGTTGCAACTGGTAATGGGCCCACAGAGGGGTCCGTTACGGGAGAGCCTTACATGCAGTTAGCACAACACTGTGATGAAGACGATCGCGAGGCCAGGCTGAATCTTGAAGATGATTTTGTTTACTCTGAAGGGGAGTCAGAGGATTATAATTTCGATGTTGACTTCTGCGCCACTTCCCTTGAGTTTGTCCCCTCCACCTATCCATCATCCCAGCTGACTGCACCAGGCCAGGCTACATCAGACACAGGCATTAGAGCTCAGAAGGTCGCTAAGAGGACTAATGAGGAGTCCCTAGACGATTATCTGGAAATTGCAGCGGCCGCTAAATCCTCTAAGATTAGCAACGGAGGTACGCGTTCCTTCCTAGCTTCTATTTTTAATTTCATGACTGATATTGAAATTTTTAGTCTAGCCAATTCGTGTGGTCTTGCGGTAGGCGATACCAAGCGGAATGCATTCCTCCTGAATAAGATTAGGGGTTGGGAGACTGAGAGGGTCACCCTCAACTCCATATCGAACTCCAAACCGAGTCACGATCCCCTACCCAACCGTAATTAATGGAAGCATTGTTATGGAACGTTAGAGGATTGGGGAGATAGGGCAAGAGGGAAATGGTGAAGGAGGTCATTGCCAAATCGAAAGCTAACATTGTGGGTCTCCAAGAGACCAAACTTTTGCATGCATCCAGACTGAATAGGCTAGGGGGTAATAGAATTTCTGAATGGAGGTTGTCCCCATCTATCGGGGCTTCGGGGGGAATCGCGATAGGTTTTAATTCAAAAACTTTCCGATGTATAGACGAGCTATACGGAGAATTTTCGGTCTCGATTTTGCTTCAATGCAGATCGGACCTGTGGACTCAGATAATTACTGTGGTATATGGTCCCCATACCATTGCATCTAGATTGTCCTTCTGGACAGAGTTACGGGAAATCCAAGCACACTGGCCGCACCCCTGGGTGGTGGGGGGGTGGATTTTAACATCACTAGGTTCACCTCAGAATACAGAGGCAGAGGTGCTAGTGACTCCGATAGGGAAGCATTTAATGAGGTAATCACGGACCTGGATCTGGTTGACATTCCCATAAGTGATAGGCTATTCACCTGGTTGAACATGCAATCGACGCCCATCCTGGCCAAGCTAGACAGGATTCTGGTCTCCACTGACTGGGAGACCGAATTCCCGTTATCTTCGACTAGATTTCTTCCTAAACCCACCTCGGACCACATGCCCATTTTCTTATCTTCAGGGGAAGTTCCACCCAGAAAATCTCCAAAATTTAGATTCGAAAGAGCATGGCTAGAAATCCAAGGCTTCCACCACATGGTCAACGAGAGCTGGTCTAGCACGACTACGGGGTCAGAACCGACTGCTATATGGTGTGAAAAAATTAGGATACTTAGGGCCAAGCTAAGAAAGTGGAATCGTGCCAGATTTGCGCTCATCTGGAGGGCTAAGGATTCACTTCTTGAAGGTATTGACGATTATGAGAAGACCGAAGAGACCAGAGATCTGAGTCAGGAAGAGCGGAATAGGTTGCTTCAACTCAGATAGGAAATTGACCAACTCTATAGGATTTAGGAAATCAAATGGCAGCAGAGATCCAGAATTTCGTGGCTCAAAGAGGGAGACGCAAACACTGCTTTCTTCCATAGAGTGGCCAGTGCTCGCCGATGGCCTAACTTCATTCACTCGATCCACTCAAACACTAGAATTATCCAAGGTGGTGAGGACATCAGGAGGGCATTCCAATCCCACTTCAAGCGATTATTTGGTCATAAAGCGGACTTGAGAATACCCATTAACCACGATTTCTGGGAAAATCAAGGGGGCATCCCCGACCATCTGATGCGGGGACTAGAAGAACCATTCTCTAAGAAGGAAGTCTGGGAGGCCGTGCAACAACTTGGAAAAGACAAGGCCCCAGGTCCTAACGGTTTCCCAATGATGTCCTACCAGATCTTCTGGGAAGAAATCAAAGACGATTTCCTGAGGGTGTTCGCTAATTTCTATGACCATAAACTCAAAACTAGGGAGATTAAACTATGCGGAGGTTGTGCTAATTCCTAAGAAAGAAGACTCCCGACGAGTGGGCAACTTTCGCCCTATCAGTCTTCTTAACTGCTCTGTTAAGATCATCACAAAGACACTCGCTAATAGACTGGAAAGGGTGATGGATAGCCTTATTAGTCATGATCAAATGAGGTTCATTAAAGGACACTGCATTCAGGACAGTATCGCCATGGCCGAAGAAACCATCCACCAATGTCACACGTTGAATGCTAAGAGCTTCCTCATGAAGCTAGACTTCGAAAAAGCATATACTCGGTCGAATGGGAATGTCTTCTGGAAGCACTAGTGAAAGGAGATTTTGGGGATAGATGGATCAGATTGATATGCTCTTGCCTCACCACCAGCAGAACGACAATTTCGGTTAACGGGGAGTCGGGCCACCCATTTTCGTACAAACGGGGCCTTAGGCAGGGAGATCCGCTCTCGCATCTTCTCTTCACCATCGTGGCAGACGTACTCCAGTCCATGATGGCTAACTGCAGTAGAGCAGGTTGGGTTGCTTCGGTGGCCAGGGGGACCAACCGCCAAGGTTGTTCTATTCTCCAATATGCAGATGATACCCTACTATTTGGGAATGAAACCTTGGAGAAACAATCGCCTTCAAAGGAATCCTTTATAGTTTTGAAGCTTGGTCTGGCCTCAGGGTTAACTTTCATAAAAGTGATCTCATCCCCATCGCCATGACTACTGAGGATGCACATGAACATGCCACAGTCCTTAATTGCTCCATTGAGAGCTTCTTTATACAATATCTGGGATTGCCACCAAGACCTGGGAAGCTCAAAAAGGCTGATTGGCTACCCATCATTGACAGGATTGAAAAGCGGCTGTCAGGATGGAAAGGCAAAGCACTATCCCTGGGAGGAAGAGTCACGCTTATTAATGTTGTCCTCTCAAATCTTTCAATCTACTATCTTTCCTTCTTTGAAATGCCCCGATGGGTTATCCAAAGAATTGACCGGACATGAAAATAATTCCTTTGGAAAGGGACAGACCTGGACCGTGGTGGATACCATCTTATCAGATGGGAGAAGGCTTGCATGAAAAAAAGCCATGGAGGACTAGGCATTCTGGATCTGCGAGATATGAATCTGGCCCTACTAGGTAAATGGTGGTGGAAAGTATTCCACCCGAATGGGAAGGACGGCAAGACTTTGTCCAGGGATACCTACATGGGAATGGAACAAGAAATTTAGGCTCCAGGGTAGGTCCGCGGGTCTCCTGGTTCTAGAAAGGCGTCGCTAAGGCATGTGAACCATTCATTAGCTGTGTCACTTCTGTGATTGGTAATGGTAGGCTTACCAGATTCTGGTGGGATAAGTGGTGTGGGGGTCACATACTAAGAGCACTATTCCGCGACCTTTATGAGCATGCGTCACAACCACACTGCACGGTGGCCGCTACCTGAAAAAGAGGCGCCTAGAAACCAGCCTTTAAACAGGTGCTCGACGGGAGATCTCAGGATAGTCTCTTGGAACTCCAGTCCTACATCACCAATGCTGGAATTAGATGCTCTCAAGGTCCAGACAGGAAAGCTTGGGGATTGGAAAAAAAGGTACTTTTACCGTTAAATCCCTGTATAACCGCATACACTTTAGGGGATGTACTCCAAAGTGGTCATGCATCATTTGGAAGACAAAAGCCCCGTTGAAGACCAGAGTCTTCCTTTGGCTGGTGCTGAACGACGCGATCTTGACTAGAGAAAATCTCGCTAAATGACAACCGAATGTTGACCCTAGTTGCGGATTCTGCCACAATAACATTGAGACTAGAGACCACCTCTTCCTACACTGCCCTAGGAGCAAAGCGGTACTGGTCGTACTCAGCACCCTGGGGACGAGCCTGTACCCTACTGTGTATGAGGACCTATGGGTAGGTCCAACTTTTGCAACGGAGAGAAGATCCATGAGAGAAGCGTGGTATATCGCTATCGCCGCAATGACCTGGGCTCTTTGGCTAGACAAAAATAACTATTATTTTCGCACAACTCATAATAATATTTCTGGTAATCTGACTCACATTATGCATTTTATCTCATTTTGGGCTAATGTGGCTGCAGCAGGCCCTAGGGGGAGGATATCCAGCATTTTCCAGGTCGAGGACTTTGACGATGAGGAGGTCCAGATCGGCCCGATGATCGACTGACAGACAGCGACGACCTTTGTAGTGAGTGTGACCCACCGCCCCAGGGTTTGTTGGGGGGATGTGATGTATTTTGGTTCTCTCGCATGTGTGGTGCAGCCATGCTGGTACCTTTTGTCCCACTCCTCATGCTTGGGGTGGAGTTTATATGTTTTATTTATGTACTTTTTTGTTTGTAGGTTTTTGTATCTGGCTCAGTACTCTGAGTTTGTTTAATTAATTTCTTATTAATGAAACAGGGTGACCATATTCCACCTTTTCTTCAAAAAAAATATACTAGGAAGTAGAGATAAATGATTATCTTGAAACTAACCCCTCAAGTCAAAGAACATCTCATTACTTGCATTAAGGAGAACCAAGATCTTTTCGCTTGGACAACCACAGACATGTCGGGCATATCCGAAAATCTAATCATGCACCGTTTAAGTGTGGATCCAGAAATCAAGCCTGTTCAATAGATGCGTCATAAGTTTGCCCCCGAGAGGCAACAAGCAATCAAGGAAGAAGTAGAGAAGCTCCTAGACGCCCGCTTCATTTAGGAAATTAACTACCCCAAGTGGCTAGAGAATGTGGTCATGGTCAAGAAAGCTAATGGCAAATGGAGAATCTACATAAACTTCACCGACCTTAACAAAGCATGTCCGAAAGACCCCTTCCCTCTACCGAGCATAGACGCCTTGACCGACACCACCTTAGGCCATGAGCTCTTAAGCTTTATGGATGCCTTCTTCGGATACAACCAAATCCAAATTTTCCACTTGACACCCCGAAGAAATCCTTTATCACCGATCAAGGACTATATTGCTACCGAGGTATGCCCTTCGGGCTAAAGACTGTCAGAGCAATGTATTAGCGCTTTGTGAACCAAATCTTCAAGGAGCAAATTGGTCGAAATATAGAGGTATATGTGGATGATATGCTCGTTACGAGCCTCATGAAAGAAGACCATGTGTCCGACCTCCAAGAATCCTTTAACGTGCTTCAGATAAACAACATGAGGTTGAACCCCTAAAAGTGTGCCTTCAGGGACTCTGCGGGAAGGTCTTAGGGTTCCTAAGCTAGAGAGGTATCGAAGCTAACCTTGAGAAAGTCAAAGCCATACTTGACATGTCTCCCCCAACTAAATTAAAATAATTTCAAAAGCTCACCAGCCATCTTTCCGCCATCAGGCACTTCCTCTCCAAGTCAGGACAGAAGTACCTTCCTTTCTTCAGACCTCTTCGAGGAGCAAAGAATTTTGAGTGGGGAGAAGAATAACAAGCAACATTCGAAAGCCTCAAAGCACATATTGTCAATCCTCCTCTCCTTAACAAGCCCACGTCCGGAGAGGTTCTCTATGTAACACCCCGTAAAATTGAGTAATGACAATTTTGTCCTCGTGTGTTACGCACGTTTATTTTGTATCGTTACGAGTAATATTCGTAATGTATTTTTATATAAATGTCACATTATGATTATTTATATGTTTTCCGTTTTCTCAAAACCCATTTCAATCATATTTTTAGTCAACTTAAACATTTATTTTAATCTTTGTGTTTTACGTACATTGCACGTGTTTTCAATACACCTGTCGATCACATATATTTTTTGTTATGTGAAATATCCGTAACATTATTAAATATACATGTTTTGCATTTTGACTTCTTTTCGTTCTCTCAAATTAATTTTTAATATTTAGCACGTGCATCACACGTAAATTTTTATGTGCATTTTTACTTATAAAATTTTCTAAGATGACAAGCACATTTTTATTCTCATTCTATTTGTCACAAATTGTATTATTTATTGTCTAATTAAAACCCATGGGCCTAAAGTCCATCTTAAAGCTCAATAGAAAATTTATTTAAAAGAAAAAACCCATAATTTTATTCTACATTTTAATTGTACACTTTTTAAACATATACACTTTTCATGTAATAAATATATACATTTAGGCTATAAAAAAATGAATGAGAGAGTGTGCACATGTGGGAAATCCAAGGGTTGTCCAATTCATGAATGAATGTGAAGAGGTGGGGGTTTGTGTAGTAATGGTGAGTGGGCGATTAATTTTGTTAACGGGTATTTAATTTTGGGTAATGAGTGTCTCTTCATTCACCCATTTGACCCTATAAATAGCCTCTCCTATTTCATGAACAATGCACAAAAAAATAAAAGAATCAAAAGCAAAGAGAAGAAAAGAAAGGAAGAAAAGAAAGAGAAAACGAGAGAGTTCGGTTTTTGTTCAAGGAGGCTAGGCTTGTGGCTTTGCCTAAGGAGGAGAAGGCTAGCATCTTGTTGGAGCTAGGAGCAACATCCAAGGAGTTCTTCCACTTTTCTTTCTTGAATGCTTTCTAAATTTTATAGTATCATGCATGTGTAGGAAGATTGTTATATAAATTGATCATAAATATAAGTAGTGGTTAATTTGTGATGATGATATTTAGAATGAAAATGCATGCTAACTGAAATATTATCTTGTATATAAGTTGAAATTATGTTTTTTGGGTGCATAGTAATACATTATATGAATTTGATATGAATTTGTACACAAAGTTGCTAATTCATGCAAAGAAAAGTTACTGTTTTGAATTTTGTTTGCACATCTGAAAATTATATTTAATAAAATATTCAGAATCTAGAGCTAAAATTTTTTTGAGAGCATCTTGTATGTGTCAGGAACATCTCTTTAAAGTTTCATAAGATTTGGAGGTCGTTTACTATTTTAATAAAATCTAAACTCAGAACTGGTTAATAGTTGACTGGTTGCTGGAAATCTATACACATTTCGGTTTTTGATCAATTCAGCATTGCAAATGAAATAATTTGAGAAAAGTCAGAACTAAGAAATTGTAGTAGACTCGTTAACCTTTCTGAAAAGTCCAAGAAATCAAATTTTCACAAAGAATTGAATTTTATATGAATTTTCTAAGAGTGTACAGTGACAATATTTCAGTATTTCGACCCTATTGTATATTTCAAAGAATTCAGGGTTATAGATACAGTATTTTGAGGAAACTTATAACTAAAAAATTGTAGTAGACTTGTACACCTTCATTTCGATATAAATAACGCAAAATGTAGTGAAGTATATGATTTTCTATAATTTTTACAAATAGCATGAAATGCAGTTTCTGACTTTGAATTTACTGTTTTGCAAATGATACTTAAACGAATTTATTGAAAATATATTCTCGTAATTTTAAGTTATATTTTGGGAAATTAAATATCATATTCATGCTTAGATGATCTGTGAACTTAAGAAAAATATATACATATAGGATTAAAGATGTTAAGATTAGTTCAAAATAAATTAAAGGAAGACGATGTGATAAATTTTCAAAGATGAATTTTAAAGAGATTATGTCTTAATCTTAATTAACTTGTATTGAGAAAGTTTTAATGAATATGAAAAGTGTGTTGTGAAAATGAATGAGTTGAGATTGTACTTATTGATGAATGAATAAGAATGAATGAAAGAATTTGAATAAAATATGAATACATGAAATTTGAGAATATGAATTATAAGGGGATAAGTACCCCATGTTGTTGAACATGAAAGGATGTTGATTTTAGAAGCTTAGTGAGACCCAGGTACCGGCAGAGAAATGAACATGAATAATAGAATTATAAGAAGTAACCAGTTGGGTTGACTATCTCGGTATTTTGTTTAAGACCGGTGGGTAAGCTAAATTTTAGTTTTTAATAACTATAACTTAACCTTAAGGATAGGCACTAGTTGGAGATATGACGAAATGAGTGCAAACGTAGGTTATAGACTCCAGAATGATCCTTGGAGAGAGACAGTCCCCAGTATTTTGGGACGATGGACGTAAGGGCCACAAAATGATCCACGGAGTGGAAATGATCTCCAGTATTCCAGGATGAGAGCGACACTCATGGGATGCTTGTGGAATGCGGGCTCCAGAATGACCTGCGGAGTGAGACGATCCCCAGTATTCCAGGACGATGGACGTAAGGATCACTGAATGATCCACGGAGAGGGATTGGTCTCCAGTATTCCAAAGGCGAGAGCCATTACTTGCAAAGTGTCTAAAGCTTGTTGTGGTCATCGTAGTAGGCTGCATGGCGAGGGATCTAACCCTATAATATGGAGTACGTAGGTGCTTGCCCTCGGACCTATATAGTATGAGATGCATTATATCTGAACAAATATGCATTAGTGTCATCCTAGCATAAACATCTGCATTACGCATTAAGTCATATCATTCACTGACATGTTTAGGATAGTCACTCTTTACACTTTTATATGCATTCAAGTTTGTGATTGTTAAAGTAAGAGATTTCATTATAATACAGCAAAGAGAGGATCGCTGTTTATAATATTGCGTCGGTTGTAAGCAATTGACGTGCCCACAAATTTTCAGTGCAGGGCTTGATTGGATTGGTAAGGACTTAAAGACGGTTGATGATAAAGATTATATTTAAGCTGATGATATTAAAGTTGTAATTCTTGTTGTATTTTATTCCGATGTGTAACTCTGTAATAAAAATTATTGTGTAATAAAAGAAAATTTTTAATTTGCTTGTAAAATTATACGAATTGAAGTAAAAGATCCTGTTGTACAACGAATTATATGTAAATGAAATTCGGGGTGTCACACTCTACCTCAACTTGGCCACTACGGATTAGACCCTCACTGCTATCTTGGTAAGAGAAGAGAACCAAATCCAAAAGCCAATCTACTATGTGATCAAGGTGCTCCACAATGCCGAGCTCTGGTACTCAAAGATGGAGAAGATGACCTATGCTTTAGTAATGGCTACTCGAAAACTCTGACACTACTTTCAAGCACACTCCACCTGGATCCTCATTGATCAACCACTCAAGCATGTCCTCCACAAGCCAGAAGCTCCGGAAGACTTATGAAGTAGTCCATCAAGTTGAGCCTACATGACATTACTTATCAGCCAAGGTCTGCCATCAAGGCCCAAGCCTTAGCCGAGTTCATTGTAGAGAGCACTATTCCCAATCCTACCGAGGAAAGAGACAACCCCCCCACTCTGGAATGTTTACATAGATGGGTCCTCTTACCTCGAGGGGAGTGGAGTCGGTGTCATCTTACTCGATCTTGACGAGTTCACCCTCCAATACTCGATGCGCCTTAACTTCCTGCTTCCAATAACGAGGCCGAGTATGAAGCCATCGTCGCTGGGCTCTTCTTAGCAAAGAAAGTAGGGGCACAAAGAGTCAGAGTGTCCATCAACTCCCAATTGGTAGTGAACCAAATTCGGTGCGAATATGAGGCCAGGCACGACTATATGATCAAGTACTTGGTCCATGTGAAGAAACTTTGACTACTTTCAAAGAAGCTGCAATCACCTGCATCCTATGGGAAGAAAATGGTCAAACCGATGTCCTCTCCAAGATAGCCTCCTCCTCATTCGATGTGCTCGACCATGCTGTGCTAATTGAGGTTCTACTCAAGCCAAGCATCGTAGAAGAGGCACTGGAACTCATGTCCATCACCCCCAAACACCCAGAGATTGTTGGATGAAATCCTTAGTCGACTTCGTCGACAAGGGAGTCCTCCCTACGGACCACAAAGAAGCAAGAAAAATCCGGGTAAGGGTGGAGAGATATACACTCGTCAAAGGATTCCTCTATAAGTGCTCCTACACTCAAATTGATGGCCGACTCTACATACGATGCCTCTCCCCGAAGAGGCCGAGTATGCCCTCAAAGAGGTACATGAAGGAATAGAGGGCAGGCATCTTGGCGCGAGGTCTCTTGCACAAAAAGTTCTCAACCATGATTATTATTGGCCAACTCTCTTAGTGATGCCTAGGCATACGTCGACCGATACTGTAACACCTTGCCCCAAACAAAGACAATTTATACAATTTATCAGACAAATTATTTAAAGTATAGTACAACTGCCCACCACAGGCTGCCTTTCAAAAGGTGGTTAACCGGATTGGTGACTCTTGATCATAGGCAATATTATTTATAGTTATTATATTCATTTGCATTCCCGATGTGGGACTAATTCTCAAACACATTCTGCTGTCTTAGATCCCGTGCACACCTCCCCAGACGCCACGTCATCACATCTAAAGACAGCAACCTATCTTTCCTTCTCAACAGGTGGGCGGGCCGCCATAGGTGACATCATCATGACGTCACCTCACAAACCACACACAGCCTTTCGCTGTTCTCAAATCACGTGGGCCCCCTACTATTCAACTTCATATTATTTACCATAATGCCACTTATCCTTTATCATATATATATATATATATATATATATATATATATATATATATACACTATAACTCTTTGGAATTACGGGATGTTACAGATGCACCCCTACTAGAAGTACTCCTCCATCAAGCGAGTACCGCAAGCCAACCTCATCACTATGTCCAGTCCCATCCCCTTCGCATTGTGGGGAATGGACTTGCTCAGACCATTTCCTCCCGCCACTGGACAATGGATCTTCCTAGTTGTCGCCATTGGTAACTTAACGAAGTGGATTGAGGCAAAACCACTTGCAACCATCATGGATCATAAAGTCGAACATAGTTCGCCGGTTCGGGATCCCCCGCACACTAGTCACCGACAATGGAACTCAATTCGGTGGCAAGAAGTTCCACAAGTTTTGCACTGATCTGGGAGTTGAACAATGCTTTTCATCCATTTTGCACCCCCAAACCAACGACCAAGCCAAGAACACCAATCGACAAATGTTGGATGGCCTCAAGAAGAGACTTGGTGAAGCCCCAAAGGGACAATGGGTCGAAGAACTTCTGAGCGTGCTATGGTCCAATAGAACTACGAAGAGAATCCACCTGGGAGAATCCCCATTCATTCTCACCTTCGGCACGGAAGCTCTCATCACTCTGGAAGTAGGATTACCTTCCTCCTCACCTCCTCTCCTTCAACGAAGAGCAGAATTCAAATGACCTCTGGGAAAAGCTAGATCTCATCGACGAAGTTCGAGAGAAGTTAGTCCTGCAAAGAAACATCTATCAGCAGAGGGTAGAGAAGTTTTACAACAAGAAGGTCTGATTGGTCAACCTTAAAGAGGGAGACCTCGTCCTTTGAAAGCTCGAGATATCCAACCCACGCAAGAAGGGAAAGCTCGCTCCTAACTGGGAGGGATCGTACAAAGTCTCACAAGTGGTTCATCCAGGAGCTGACCGACTGAAGACTCGGGGGGGGGGGGGATGGGGGGAGAAGATATCAAGAACTTGGAACGCCGAACACCTGATGAAGTACAACGATAAAGGTTAACGCTCTCCCTTAGTAGCTAGTTCAAACATGTAATAAAGGTCGACAATTATAACGGTCACAAAATGCAATAAAAGATTGCAATCAAGCTGCCACTTAGTTTAAATTTTTAATAAAATTTAGTCTTTTCTTTTGTGAAGTTCCTGTAAAATTCTACCGAATGCAAACAAAGAAACACACACATGGTCCACTCCAGAGCAACACCATCTGCTTACTAAGTACCCCAATGGACAAGTGCGGAGTACATTCATGGTTCATAGGGTCGCTCTAGCCACTTGCCCCCGAGCAAGTGTGCGAAGCATGACTCGCCATTCGAATGGTCTTAAAACTCGTCGTCACCTTGTTCAGAGTCCTTTCAAGTTCATAGAGTTGCTCTAGCCTCTTTGCTCCCGAGCAATTATGCGGAGCACAGCTCACCATTCGAGTGCTCCCAAAATAATTCCGGACAAGTGTGTAGTCCATTCATGGTTCATAGGGCCGCTCTAGCTACTTGCCCCCGAGCAAGTATGCATAGCATGACTTGCCATTCGAATGCTCTCAAAACTCGTCATCACTTTGTTTAGAGTCCACTCATGGTTCGTAGAGTCGCTCTAGCTTCTTGCCCCAAGCAAGTATGCGGGGTACTGCTTGCCATTCGACTGCTCCCAAAATAACCCTGGGTGGAGTCCATTCATGGTTTATAGGGTAGCTCTAGCCACTTGTCCCTGAGCAAGTGTGCATAGCACGACTCGCCATTCGAATGCACCCAAAATTTGTCGTCATCTTGTTCGGATTCCATTCATGGTTCATAGAGTCACTCTAGCCTCTTGCCCCCGAGAAAGTATGTGAGGCATGACTCGCCATTCGAGTACTCTCAAAAAAACCCCGGACAAGTGTGGATTCCATTCATGGTTCATAGGGTCGCTTTAGCCACTTGTCCCCGAGAAAGTATGCGGAGCACGACTCGCCATTCGAATGCTCCCAAAACTCGTCACCTTGTTCGGAGTCCACTCATGGTTAGTAAAGTCGCTCTAGCCTCTTGCCCCCGAGCAAGTATGTGGGGCACTGCTCGCCATTCGAGTGCTCCCAAAACAACTCAGAACAAGAGTGGAGTCCATTCATGGTTCATAGGGTCGCTCTAGCCACTTACCCCTGAACAAGTGTGCGGAGCATGTCACCATTCGAATGCTCCTAAAACTCGTTGTCACATTGTTCGAATTCTACTCATGGTTCATAGAGTTGCTCTAGCCTTTTGCCATGAGCAAGTATGTGGGGCACGACTCTCCATTAGACTGCTCCCAAAATAACTCCGGACAAGTATGGAGTCCATTCATGGTTTATGGGGTCGCTTTAGCCATTTACCCCTAAGCAAGTGTGCAAAGAACAGCTCGCCATTCGAATGCTCCCAAAACTGGTCGTCACCTTCTTCAGAGTCCACTCTGGTTCATAGAGTCACCCTAGCCTTTTGCCCCCGAGCAAGTATGCAAGACACAGCTTGCCATGCGAGTGCTCCCAAAACAACCCGTACAAGTGTGGAGTCCATTCATGGTTGATAGGGTCACTTTAGCCATTTGCCCTCGAGCAAGTATGCGGAGCACGACTCGCCATTCGAATGCTGCCAAAACTCGTCGTCACTTTATTCGGAATACATTCATGGTTCATAGGGTCACTCTAGCCACTTATCCTAGAGCAAGTATGCAAGCACTGCTCGTCATTCAAATGCTCCCAAAACTCATCATCACCTTATTTGGAATACACTCATGGTTCATAGAGTCGCTCTAGCCTCTTGCCCCTGAACAAGTATGTGGGGTACGACTCGCCATTTAAGTGCTCCCTGAAGAACGATCCCTAATACAGAGAGACACCACTCAAAGTGAATGCTTCAACACTTAAAAAATTTTCAGTTCACATCAAAATCTCAATACAAGTTCAAAAGAAGCAATAAACAAGATTATAAGTCTCTACAAGATTACAAGATCACAAGTTTCCCTCAGAGTCATCTTTCCTTCCTTGTGGTAAGAGGATGTCCCTATTAAGAGACACGCACAGCTTACGCCCCCTCAAGGCAAAAAAGCACTGCTTCGATCCCTAGATTGATCAGCAGGGAAGACCAAACCCGCTGTACGAGCAATGCGACCGTTAATGCACTTCACCCCTTTAACAAAGGCAACACTCGACAAACCGACCACCCAGCTTTAGGCATCTCCTCGATTCCTTGAGGCCTCGTATGGGCACAAAGCCAACTCATGAAACGACCTCCCCTAATTTATCTCGTCATTGGAGCAAGAAGTGTTTCTTGTCTTAACCCCCTCAAGGACCCGCTTCAACCGAGAAATCTCCACTTCTTGTTCAACAAGCAGCTCCTTGAGGTGGATGTTCTTCACTCTAATCTTCCAAAGGAATGTGCTCATACATATCGAACCACTCAGACGGGTATCCCCTGAAGGTTCGAGAATAACTTTCCTCAGATGAGCTACTTCTAAGCTCTTAACAAGCACTACGTTCTTCAACTCATCCATCTCAATTGTAGCCGCAAGCTAAGAGCGTCGAAGAGATTTCACTTTCAAGCTCCTCATAACTGTCTCCTTAACAAGGGAAGTGCTGCTATTACAAGAATAATCCTCCACTGCGGTTGAAGGTTTCTCTCGAAGACCTTCATCGTGATGCCCATCTTCGATATTTCTTCGGTTCAACACTCTCCTTAAGTGGCTGAGCTCCACTTCTGCCTTGAAAAGTTTCTACCGTGAACAAGTAAGCCCCAAATCCACCACGAGAGTCACGCCCAAGATATACAACAACCTGCTAGTGGAAAAGAGCATGGAATCACTACACCAGTACAACCAAGACTACAAGACACACATGTAGACTCAAGTGCTCAAGTGTTGATTCTCGATTTTGATGATCACAACACACTGCACATGTATCTATGCTATACTTTATAATTGCAGGTGCTATACACAAAGGACCCACTACTATACAGCTGAACAAATGAACAAGCACAAAAGCTCCAGATAAAGACAATGGTTAAAGCTTCATTCAAGACTCAAGACTCAAGCCAAGACTCAAGCTTAAAAATGTCAATTATAGTCATGTCTTGTAAACAATGTAATCTTACTTTTGTTGAGTCTTAGTATGATGTAAAGCCTTGTCACACACACATACACTGACTATTTTACAATGTGTGTTTTTCAAAACATCAGAAAAGGTCAAAACAGTTTGAAATGGTTTAACTGTTGATTACCAGTCGACCGATGCTTCTATCAGTCGACTGTCAGTACAAAACTGTTTAAATTTATTCAAACTCTGACCAGTCGACTCATTATGGCAACCCAGTCGCCTGTTCGAGTACTTTTGACCGTTTTCTGTTTTTAAAATTGATTTTTAAATTCAAAAGCTCTTAGATCCGTTGGTTGACAGTTGGAATAACTGCCTCCCAACGTCCAGGAATTCTAACTCTATAAAAAGAGTTCAGAATTCACTGAAAAAGGTCTAACATTATTCTAACAATCTGATCTAACATTTTCCGAGCACTCTTTGAGAATTTTTAAGTGTTCACGAGACAAAAGCTTTCAAGTTCTAAGTTTTTTGGTTCTCTACATTCAGTCCAGTATAACATCGGAATTCGTTCTGGACTGGATATAGAAGTCGACCTCTTTTTAGCCACGTTCTACATCACATAACACAAATAAGGCTATAGGTTGACTGTAAACTTTTTATTGTTTTCTTTTGCTCTCGGTTGGAGAGTTAGACTCTAGGGTTTAGAGTCGGTCATTTCACTCTTGGTGGTAGAGTGTGGTCTGCTTTCTCTGGTTGAGAGAAAGGACTACGGGTTCGACAAGGTTGTTGTCTGAACGCCGTAGGGTATTCTTGTAAACTTGTTTTTTCAAGAATAGTGGGAATCTCAAGTGGGTTGCTTGGGGACTGGATGTAGGTCGGAAGGACCGAACCAGGATACATCGTGTGTACTCTGTGGTTATTTCTCTTGAACTTGCATTTACATTTATCTGTTTGTTTAAGTTCTGTGAAACTTGTCTGGACAGTCGACTCAGCACATTATCAGTCGACTGGTCAGTTTCGTATCTTTGAATATTAACTGTGTCTTCAGTCACCTGTCTCAACTTTAAGTTGACTGCACAGAGTTGGTTGAATTTTCTTTTATTTGGTCATTTCAGTCGACTGGTTCACTCCTAAGTCGACTGCACCGAAGAAATTTTTTTTATTCCGCAGTTTATTGTAATTAACACTATTCACCCGCGCTCTAGTGTTTGTTGCCTCGCCTACAGGATCCTACACTTGGTATCAGAGCAAGGTTAAAGGTTATGGCAACTACTTCAAATGCTAATCAGTACCATGAAGGCCAATCTACACAAAGACCACCTCTCTTCGATGGAACAAACTACAACTATTGGAAGTGCAGAATGAAGATCTACCTCCAATCCATCAACTATGAAATATGGAACATGACGGAGACGGAATACACTGCCCCTACTGTTCCATATGCACAATGGAATGATGATATGAATAACCAAACTATGAATAATGCAAAAGCAATGAATGCATTATTTTGTGCTCTCACAAAGGAGGAATTCAACCGTGTATCAAATGCTACAACCGCACATCAAATCTGGCATACACTCGAGGTAACTCATGAAGGAACAAATAAAGTGAAAGAATCTAAAATATCTGTTCTTGTTCACAGGTTTGAGATGTTCCGCATGAAGAAAAATGAAAATGTGTCCGAGATGATCACCAGATTTACTGACATTACAAACTCACTTGTGGTACTTGGAAAGACATACACTCAAGCAGAGATGGTTAGAAAAGTTCTTCGTGCACTCACTCCTGAATGAGAAAAGAAGACCACTGCAATAGAAGAAGCAAATGATTTGTCACAACTTTCTCTTGAGAATCTTGTGGGAAATCTAATGGCGTACGAGGTTCAAATTGAAGAGCGAAAGAAGAATGCAGAACCACAACAGGCAAAGAAGAAATCATTGGCTTTTAAAGCCATGACAGACTCAGAAGATGAGGAAGAAGATGAAGAGGAGATAGCCATGATCACTAGAAGATTCAAAAAATTTCTAAAGAAAGGTAAGTTCAATTCCAAATTTAGAGATTCTAATGATCCTCCTACTTGTTTCAGGTATAATAAAACAGGTCACATGAAGAAGAATTGTCCCCTAGAAAATACAAAGAACAAGGGAAAAACATCCAACTTCAAAAAGGACAAGTACATAAAGAATAAGTTTGCCAAGAACAAGAAGGCTTATCAAGCAACTTGGGATGACAGTGATTCTTCTTCAGAAGAAGAAACTGAAGAAAACATTGAAGTTGCAAACATGTGCTTTATGGCTTCACAAGATCATGTAAGTAATGATTTTGATTCAGAAGATTTACTTGATGCTTTTAATGAAATTTTTCAAGAGTTGAAAAAAAAAAAGATTAGAGTTAAGAATCTAGAGAAAGTTAATCAAACACTTTCTCAAGAAAATCTTAACCTTGATAAGGAAGTGAAATCTTTAAATTCTCGCATTGCAAGTTTAGATACTGATCTTGAATCTCTAAAAAAGAATTATGAAGAGATATCCAAGAACGTGTCTAAGTTTAACAAAGGCAAAGAGAATTTAAATGATTTCCTTCATAATCAAGTGAAATCTAGTCAAAAATTTGGTCTTGGTTTCAAAAATTCTTCTATAAAAGAATCTTCTTCTAAAAACACTAGTAGAAATAAATCTGAATCTATTTCTAGTGTTACACATAAACTATATGAATTCTTTGAAAAGCCTAAGGTAATAAATTTTAGTGATAAAAGCAAGTCTGACGTTCGGTTAAGTCGACTGAGTCCATCCATCAGTCGTCTGTCCAGAGGAATTGAATCTTATTCAACAAGATTAAAACCTCATATAAGTCGACCTATCGTATCATCCAGTCGACTGACTTTTAGTAGAAGTCGACTGAAGGACACTGTAAAGTCGACTGGACAGAACAAATTTGTATGGGTTCCAGTTAACTTAAATCAGAATGATAGAATTGCGTATATCAATTCATATATATTAAATGTGTGTAATTCTATTAATTTTATTCCTGCTTATGGAGGAAAATCAAACTCATTATGGGTTTGGTTTCCCCCAAACTAATATATTTTGGACCCAATAAAAAGGGTACTATATTTACATTGAATATTTTATAGGTACCAAAGAAAGATCGCTGGATACTTGACAGCGGATGTTCAAAACATATGACCGGTCATGCCAATCTTCTATCCACCATACAAAGCATCGATGGAGGAACAGTTACCTTTGGTGATAACAACAAAGGAAAAGTCATAGGAATCGGCATGGTTGGTAAAAATTCTAACCCCACTATAGAAAATGTGTTGTTAGTTAGTGGATTAAAACATAATTTGTTAAGTATTAGTCAATTGTGTGATAAAGGATATAAAATTGTATTTGAAAAAGATGCATGTTTGATTTATGACTCTACTATGCAAAATATCATTTTTCAAGGTTTTCGCAAAAACAATATTTATGAATTGTGTTTGAATACAATTGAGTTTTCAAATGATTTTTGTTTAATAGTTTCTAACAATGATTCTTGGCTTTGGCATAGAAGATTTGGCCATGTGAATATGAAGAATCTCTCAAAAATATCTAAGTATAACCTAGTTAAAGGACTGCCAAAACTATCCTTTAAAAAGGATAAGTTATGTGATGCATGTCAACTAGGAAAACAAATCAAATCCACTTTTAAAACAAAAGAAGTAATTTCTACTAGTAGACCGCTCGAATTAATTCATATGGATTTATTTGGCCCTACTAGAGTTGCTTCTTTAAATAAAAGTAGATATGTATTTGTTTTAGTAGATGATTTTTCAAGATTCACCTGGACATTCTTTTTAAAACATAAGAATGATGCTTTTGATGAATTTGCAAATTTTTGTAAACGTATTCAAAATCAAAGATCTTTAACCATAGTCACTATTAGAAATGATCATGGTGGAGAATTTGAGAATGAAACATTTACAGAATATTGCAACAAGAATGGTATAACACATTCATTTGCATTTCCTAGAGCTTCACCACAAAATGGAGTGGTTGAAAGGAAAAATAGGACTTTGCAAGAATGCGCACGTACCATGCTTGTTGAAAGCAATTTACCAAAGTACTTTTGGGCTGAAGCCGTTGCTACAGCTTGTTATGTTTTAAATAGGATTCTAATAAGACCTAGCTAAAGAAGACTTGTTACGAGTTGTTTTTTAACAAAATCCCTAAAGTCTCTTATTTTAAGACATTTGTAAGTGTTTTATTCTGAATACTAAAGATAATCTAGATAAATTTGATTCTAGATCTAATGAGGGTATCTTTTTAGGATACTCAAATAGGAGTAAAGCATATAGAATTTTCAATAAGTCTACAATGGCTATTGAAGAGTCAATGCATGTTACATTCGATGAATCTCTGCCTTCATCAAATTTAATTAAAGATGATGAAACTGACTCATCACCTTTAAATAATGTGATTAAATCTTTAGAACAAACTAGTCTTGCGGATAAGTCGACCGATAAGGACTCCCAGTCGACTGAAACAAAGTAGTCGACTGAGGAACCTGTCAAGTCAACTGATCCTATTGTGATATCTTCAACTTTACCAAAATCTTTTGTTGCAGTTAAAGATCATCCTCATGACTTAATAATTGGTGACATCTCTCATGGTATTCAGACACGATCACATATTAATATGATTTCTCATACAACATTCTTGTCGGATTTTGAACCGAAAAATATACAAGAAGCTTGTGAGAATAAATTTTGGATGAATGCCATACAAGATGAATTAAACCAATTTATAAGGAATGATGTATGGGATTTAGTTTCACGACCTCCTGATCATACTATTATTGATACCAAATGGGTATTTAAAAATAAGTTAGATGAATCAGGACAAGTTGTAAGGAATAAAGCTAGACTAGTTGCTCAATGGTATAATCAAGAAGAATGTATAGATTTTGATGAAACATATGCTCCTGTTGCTAGACTAGAATCAATTCGAATTTTATTATCTTTTGCTTGTTTCATGAATTTTATACTTTATCAAATGGATGTTAAAAGTGCTTTCCTTAATGGGTTTATTAAAGAGAATGTTTATGTTAAACAACCACCAGGTTTTGAACATGAACAATTTTCAGATCATGTTTATAAATTGAAAAAGGCTTTATACGGTCTTAAACAAGCACCTCGTGCTTGGTATGATCGTCTGAAAACTTTTCTTTTAGAAACAGGATTTGAGATAGGTAAAGTAGACACTACCTTGTTTATTAAGAGAATTAAGAATGATATCTTAATCATACAAGTATATGTTGATGATATAATTTTTGGTTCTACTAATAATAATCTATATCAAGAGTTTGCTAACACCATGAAAAACGAGTTTGAGATGAGTTACATGGGTGAACTCAATTATTTCCTTGGACTTCAAATTAAACAGTCTTCAAATGACATATTTATTAATCAAGGAAAATATGCAAAGGAATTACTCAAACGGTTTAACATGGATAGTACAAGTAGTAAATCCACACATATGGCTAATACTACTACCCTTGACAAAGATATATTAGGTAAGAGTGTTGATCAAAAACTCTATCGAGGTATGATTGGTTCACTCTTATATATTACCGCAAGTAGACCAGATATTATGTTCAGTGTATGTTTATGTGCTAGATATCAGTCTAGTCCTAAAGAGTCTCATTTAAAAGCTGTGAAACGAATTTTAAGATACATTAAAGGCACATCTGATTATGGTTTATTTTATCCACGCACCGATAATTTTCAACTTTTGTCGTATAGCGATGCTGATTTTGCTGGTAGTAAAACTGATCGCAAGAGCACCAGTGGGACATGTCACTTTTTGGGACATTCACTAGTTTCTTGGTGCAGTAAAAAGCAAAATTCAGTATCCCTATCAACTACAGAAGCTGAATATATCGCTGCAAGTTTGGCATGTGCACAAATCTTGTGGATAAAACAAACTTTATTAGATTATGATATTTCCTTTGAAAAACCTTCAATTATGTGTGATAATACCAGTGCAATTAATCTATCTAAAAATCCGGTTCAACACTCACGTACAAAACATATTGATATTCGACATCATTTTCTACGTGATCATGTTTTAAAAGGAGATATATCTTTAGACTTTATCTCTACTGATAAACAAGTAGCAGATATCTTTATCAAACCCCTTAAAGAAGATACTTTTATTAACTTAAGAAGAGAACTAGGAATATGTAATTTTACTGATATTTGTTGAAAATTTCATCTGTTAAGTCGACTGTGTTTTGATTAAGTTGACTGTACTGTATTTTTTATATATACCTAATTTATTTTCTGAACAGTTGACTGAACCTTCTTCAAGTCGACTGATCAGTAGATATAAAAATTAATTTTCTTCTCGACTAAGTCGACTTCTATACACTATCAGTCGACTGTAGCGAGTTAATTTGTCTTCAGCGACGATTCATCAAACAGTTTTTTGAGATAAATGTTTATCTTCTTTTCACCCGTGACTTCTCTATCCACCGTTGACCTCTTTCCCCTTGAATCACAGCCGTCTATCTTCAGTTAAAAACCCTTCTCCATGGCCTCCATCTTCACTTTTACTTTTACCCCCAAATCAAAAACCCTAAGGTCAGAGGAGAAGAAGAGTCGACTGCCGTGCTGCTGATTCTCAACTGCTGTTTGTTCTCTCTCTTCCCTCTTGGTAAAATCTTTCCTTAACTCCTTTCTAATGGCACCTAAACGTTCTAAAAGATCTCATGATGGTAGTTCATCATCTCAGGATTATTCACAATATCTTTTGAGTCCTGATCTCTTAGAACGATGGTATCTCATGTGTAGCATTGTCATTTTTCCAGGAAGGTTTGTCAATTTTAATGACTTAGATAGGTTTAACCTAGTTCCTCTTTTCCAAAACTGCAGTCTTTATGAGTATCTATCTTTAGTCAATCAACCCGATTACTATCCCCAACTTATCTATCTTTTCTACACAAATATGAGAGTTGTTCAAAAGAAAGATGGAGATGTTGTTATCCGTTCCTCAGTCAAAAATACTAAGATGACTCTCACTCCTGAGAGAATAAATCTCATAATGGGTATTGATGACGAGGGACTCGATCTTAGTGAAATTATCTTTGATGATTTATCTGTTTTGTCCAAAATATTTTTGCCCAATCAAGGACCCCCAATGACTAGTAGAAATATCACACCTGTTGCCAAATTGGTTGCAAGAATACTTGCTTATAACATTCTTCCCAAAAGAGGAAGTTATGATCAGTATTCTATGGAACTGCAACAAGCTGTTTATGCCATTTTTGGTAAGATTGTAATAAATTGGGGTCGTGTCATTTTTTCAAAACTTGAAAAACATCATACTCATTTCTTACCTTTTGGAGGTCTCCTTACCCGTGTTTTTTAGGCTTATGATATTGATCTCGACTCCGAGACCAATGTCGTTAAGCATTATGAATGCTTCGATCGTGCTAGTTTAGCCCATATGAAGCTTCTTGACCCTCCTCCTAGAACTTCCCCTAGGTCTCCTCCTCCCTCACAAGTTCCTCTAGCATCTTCTGCTAGACCATCAGCGTCTTCTAGTTCATCTCGTCCTCATGCTAATTATGATGATCCATCTACTCTTTATCAATGTATCAACTATCCAATGGATCATCAAGATACTGTTGATTCTCGTCTTGACTCTCTTGACTCCAAAATCACCAACCTAACTAACCTCTTTACTTCTCAATTTCCCCCAACATCTCAAGCTGTTGATGAAGACACCGAAGACGACGATTGATGATTTTTTAAAATGTAATTTTCCTTATTTCAGTTTTTTATTTTCCTCTGTATTGATGACTCTGCTCTTTATGTATGAGACAGTTATCTTTTGTTTTTGTTGATGACAAAGGGGGAGAAATACCTCTTATCTATTTAATGTGTTCTGTTCTGTGTGTTTATTTTTTCACTGGTAAGTCGACTGCTAACATTATAAGTCGACTGATATTACTGTATTTGTGTTTAAATTGTGTGTACTGTGTTTATTCTTTCTCTGTTAAGTCGACTGCTTCCATTATCAGTCGACTGATACAGTCTGTTTTATGATACATCTTTATGTATGCATGTTGTGTTTTTAATAGGGGGAGCATATCATTTCTATGCTTGTATTATTTTCTGTTATTATCAGCTATTGTGTTGTCATCATCAAAAAGGGGGAGAATGTTGATTCTTGATTTTGATGATCACAACACACTGCACATGTATCTATGCTATACTTTATAATTGCAGGTGCTATACACAAAGGACTCACTACTATACAGCTGAACAAATGAACAAGCACAAAAGCTCCAGATAAAGACAATGGTTAAAGCTTCATTCAAGACTCAAGACTCAAGCCAAGACTCAAGCTTAAAAATGTCAATTATAGTCATGTCTTGTAAACAATGTAATCTTACTTTTGTTGAGTCTTAGTATGATGTAAAGCCTTGTCACACACACATACACTCACTATTTTACAATGTGTGTTTTTCAAAACATCAAAAAAGGTCAAAACAGTTTGAAATGGTTTAACTGTTGAGTACCAGTCGACCGATGCTTCTATCAGTCGATTGTCAGTACAAAACTGTTTAAATTTATTCAAACTCTGACCAGTCGACTCATTATGGCAACCCAGTCGCCTGTTCGAGTGCTTTTGACCGTTTTCTTTTTTTAAAATCGATTTTCAAATTCAAAAGCTCTTAGATCCGTTGGTTGACAGTTGGAATAACTACCTCCCAACGTCCAGGAATTCTAACTCTATAAAAAGAGTTCAGAATTCACTGAAAAAGGTCTAACATTATTCTAACAATCTGATCTAACATTTTCTGAGCACTCTTTGAGAATTTTTAAGTGTTCACGAGACAAAAGCTTTCAAGTTCTAAGTTTTTTGGTTCTCTACATTCAGTCCAGTATAACATCGGAATTCGTTCCGGACTGGATATAGAAGTCGACCTCTTTTTAGCCACGTTCTACATCACATAACACAAACAAGGCTATAGGTTGACTGTAAACTTTTTATTGTTTTCTTTTGCTCTCGGTTGGAGAGTTAGACTCTAGGGTGTAGAGTCGGTCGTTTCACTCTTGGTGGTAGAGTGTGGTCTGCTTTCTCTGGTTGGGAGAAAGGACTACGGGTTAGACAAGGTTGTTGTCTGAACGCCGTAGGGTATTCTTGTAAACTTGTTTTTTCAAGAATAGTGGAAATCTCAAGTGGGTTGCTTGGGGACTGGATGTAGGTCGGAAGGACCGAACCAGGATACATCGTGTGTACTCTGTGGTTGTTTCTCTTGAACTTGCATTTACATTTATCTGTTTGTTTAAGTTCTGTGAAACTTGTCTGGACAGTCGACTCAGCACATTATCAGTCGACTGGTCAGTTTCGTATCTTTGAATATTAACTGTGTCTTCAGTCGCCTGTCTCAACTTTAAGTTGACTGCACAGAGTTGGTTGAATTTTCTTTTATTTGGTCATTTCAGTCGACTGGTTCACTCCTAAGTCGACTGCACCGAAGAAATTTTTTTTATTCCGCAGTTTATTGTAATTAACACTATTCACCCCCCCTCTAGTGTTTGTTGCCTCGCCTACAGGATCCAACATCAAGCTCAACACAAGTTATAAAATCCTAAAGAAGTTTTCATTGCAATAAAGAAGATACATCAAGCGGTGGCTAGTCCACTATTAGGCATCGATACAAAAGATAAAAATACAAACTAGGAAGAGAGAGAGGAGTCAAGGGTCCAACCTCGGTCGATGGCACCACGGGAAGGGAAGACTCGTCTCCAACTTTCCTTGCAGCTCTCGAAGTTTCGACGATAATGGTAAAAGGATTTGCCACGACATCATCCCCCTCTTCCTCGTCGAGGGAAACACCAAACAACAAATACCCCGTGCTATCGAAATCGGGGACTCGTTTGCAGACATGCTGGAGGGCCCTAGCATACACCTTCTCCATGTTCGTAACAAGGTACCCCTCTACTTCAGACTTCTCCAGTGCAATTGCAGCCTCTCTCTCCTTCGTTGCATTGGCTCTCTCCCACGCCGTCTCCTCCTTCCCCTTGGCCAACGCTGCCTCCAATTGTGCAATCCGCGTCGCTTGCTCTCCTCCCGATCAGCACACACATGATGGACGATTGAGATTAATCAACCAAAGCGACAAAAAATATAGATTAATTCTGGGGCAACAGTCAGCGTTGACTAGTCAATGCCATGTGGCACAACCTTAGCGTGCCTTGAGTGGTCGGAGACGCTTCTGCTCTATAAAAAACTGAGAAAGAGCTCTCCCAACCAGAATGAAGGAATCGACAATTCTGATCTCCTCTCGATCAGCGTGTACATGATGGATGATTGAGACTAATCAACCAAAACCACAAAAAACTTAGATTAATTGTGGGTCAACAGTCAACGTTGACCAGTCAACTCCATGTGGTACCATCTTTGCGCGCCACGAAGGGTCAAGGCTCTTCTGCTCTGTAAAAAACTGAGCAAGCGCTCTCTCAACCAGAATGAAGGAATTGATAGTCTTGATCTCCTCCCGATCAACGCGCACATGATGGACGGTTGAGATCAATCAACTAAAACCACAAAAAAACTTAGAATAATTTTGAGTCAATGGAGAATGTTGACCATTCAACGATTGATCAGTCAATGCCACGTGACATCACCTTAGCACGCCAAGAGGGGTCGGAGACGCTTCTGCTCAGTCAAAAACCGAGCAAGAACTCTCCCAACCAGAATGAGGGAATCGGGGCTCTAGATCTCCTCCCGATCCATGCTCATGTGATCAACGGTCCTGATCGATTGGTTGTCTGGTCAACGTTGACCGAGTCAATGGTCAACATTGATCAGTCAATGCCATGTGGCGCCACTGCAAAGTGCCACGACGGGTCGAAAACGCTTCTACTCGGTAAAAAACCGAGCAAGAGCCCTCCCAAACAGAACGAGGGAATCGACACTCTAGATATCCTCCTGATCCGTGCTCGCGTGATCAATGGTCCAAATCGATTGATTACCTGGTCAATGTTGACCTAGTCAACGGTCAACATTGACCGGTCAACGCCACATGGCGCCATCGCAAAGTGCCACGACAGGTCGGAGATGCTTCTGCTCGGTCAAAAACCAAGCAAGAGCTTTCCCAACCAGAACGAGGGAATCGACGCTCCAGATCCCCTCCCAATCTGCGCTTGCGTGATTAACAATCTAGATTGATCAAGTATTTAATTAATTCGAATTAATTATTTAAAAATCCCAAAAATTAATTAAGAATTATAAAAATAATTATTAATTCGTGAAATAATTTCAAAATTTCGAAAAAATAATTATAAAATTAGAATAATTAGTAAAAAATTTGAAAATTTCGGGAAATTAAATAAAAAATTAGAAAAAATGTTTAAAATTCAAGAAAAATATTGAAAAAAAATCTAGAAATTTCTAAAAATAGTTCTGGGTATTTGACAAACACAGACAAGCTCCGTTACACCTCGAGCAAAATTCAAACGTCCCCGAAAATGCCAATAAGTTCTATAAACCTTTAAAAACTTGTGAACTACCCCTCAAAGACTGTGAAACACAGACTTTGGGAGTGGGAGGCTTGTGATATAGATAAAAATAGAACCAAATCGAGACAATTCAAATTGGGCATGAATCTTAATGCTCTATGGGGTAACTTCACTAGAAAGGGTCCGTAAATGGGAATTGGGCATCTTTCAAGCTCGATAGCCCAAAAAAATAGATCTGTCTAACTGGGTTGTCATAATAGCCCAACACAAATGAGTCCATAATTATTTAAATATGATTTAAACTCATAATTATCCATAAGAGACGGTTCAAAAACCATATCTCTTATCATGAGAAAAGTTTTAACTCAATATCTACAACCACTCTTATCTCTTCATGAAGAAGAGATAACCAAATCAATCCAAAAACACCGGAAAGTAGATATAAATGATTATCTTGGAACCAACCCCCAAAAGCGACTATAAATACCCCATGACCTCCACAGAAATCAGATCATCAGTATTTTGCCAGCAGAAGCTCTTTCATATCCTTCGTGAGTTCTGACTTGAGCGTCAGAGGATCAGTCACCGGGATCAACCATAGTATTTCAGAATTTTGCAAGTCAATTAGAGCGATAGTCACCATATAGAATAGATCAAACGATGCAAACAAGTCAGATTCAGAAGTCAACATCAGTTGGAAATAATCAACATCAGTGAAAGTAAAAAAAGGGCAGTTTTTTTTATTATTTTAAAAAGAATTCACAACATGTGTTCGCTCCCACACAAAAAAAGCAGTAACACAAAATAAACAGAATTTAGCATCCACAAGTTGGGTTACGTTAGGTTTAATCCGACCAGGTGGTATGTCTTAGCGTCTTAAAATGAGAAAGTTTCCAATTTATTCCTGACAGCATAATAATTCTGCAAGGATCAAAGTTTCTAGGTCGGAGAAGATTAGTAGGACGATTTACTTGTTACTAGTAATCTGCACGTGCGATGCACTTTTTTTTGTTGATAGAGTAAATAATAAGACGTAATCTGGCATCGAGCCTGATACATTTCTGTACTCATCACATACTCTTTACAAATTACTCTTAGTGTCACAAACTTTTATTTTATATGAGTGACGCTTTTGCAAATAGTTATACCGTAAATAAATTTGAACTTTGAGGGTATTATGATAACTAACAACAGTTGAGTAATCAATGGTTAATATAACTTCCACTTATAAAAATGGTTGACTGAGATTAGATGATTAAATTTCTACAAATTACAGGTTGTATACAAATGACAATCCCAACTCTCTTATTATAATACTAGAGTTACCCTGTGCAAATTGCACAGACTAAAATAATTTTAATGAACTCATAAAATTATATGGAACTTTAAAAATGTGTGCGAGAATTGAGAGAAATTAATTCTTCAAGTGTATAGTTTAGTGAAATTTGTCCCAAAAAATATGCTCATAGTTCCGGCCTTTGTATACATCATGACCGGCAACAGTCAGCCCTTGGCCCGTCTCATCTCAACCCTCCCCTCCCTCCCCTCCCCCTCCCAAATTTACACCTTATTCATATGCCTTATCCCTCATCTCCCGTGTCTCCATGTCTTCGACCGCAGCGACGTCTCCTTCTCCAATATCCTCCTCCACCTCTTCGTTCGCCTCACCCTACTCTCCACCATCTACCGCCATACCAAATCTCATTTTTGGATTCGATACTATAGTCATCCCAATCTTCAACCCGTACTCTTCCCCAAATTTAAATTTCAGGATTTCAAAAACACAGATAAAAAATTGAAAAGAAAATGAGGTAGTAAATTAGAGTTTCAAAAATTAGTACATACACCATATATAAATACAATTGATTTAGTTGAGCAAAATTTTTCAAAAATATTTTTTCACAAACACATTGTGTACTATATAGACATTTCATCGAACACTTAATGAGCAAAGCACAGTTCTAGTATTTAAGTTCCATATTTATAGGTTTTGAGCTTTTATATTTTTTTTAATGAAAATATGCATACTGCACGTATTAATAAATGTGATGCGCACGTGTTTAGGAAGTGTGAATCCCTACTTTTGCTCTCCTTTCTCTATTTCAAAATGGGAAAAGGAAAGAGGGGTAGGCCTATTAGCTTAAGATATAGTATAATAAATGTTTGTATTTTATTTTGTTAAGTAAAAAAATGTGGTGTGCACGTGTTAAGATAGGTGTGATTTCCTAATTTTGCTCTCCTTTCTCCATTTCAAAATAGAGAAAGAAATAGAGAAAGGATAGAGAGGTAGGCCTATTAGCTTAAGATAAAGTATAATTAGAGATGTGACAAGCAGGATAATTCATAGTCTTCTAGAACTTGTTTTACAATTCCAAACATTAAAAATCGTCACTGTTCTAAAAATGGAAGGAAAAAGAAAACCATTTAAACTCGGGTTCGATTCGTTCAAACCCCCCGCTACAACCTTGTTAACAAAAAATAAAATAATAATAATAATAAAATTAAAAAAAAATGAGTTATTTAGATTTTTAGGCTACTTTTTAAAATTATTTGCAGAATAGACCTAATTTCAAAAGTATTTGCGTTGAAGGCCTAGCCTTTTGAAAGTATTTGCGATTAAGGGCTAGTTTTTAAAATAAACTTCTATACTTCTTCTTGTATACTATTTCTTATAGGATGTGTGACCTTTCTGTAAATTTAAATTTTGTTTTTGCAATTATTTTTATTTTACTCACATAATTGATTTTTTAATTGCTTAAATTGTGTTAAATAATTTACTGAAATTTGATGAAAATTACGTAAGAGTTTCTTACTGTTTCTTAATGGCTCTGATACCACTTGGGTGGGTGCGTGAGATCGCTTAAGTTGCAAGTGTGAGTAGCGCGTAAGCTCCTGGAGACCTGAAAATTAAAAGGAAGAGAGTATCAAAAACTTTTAAAACTCTAAAGAGTAAAGTCTAAAGAGTTGAAATATAGATCAAAGTTTGTAAAATAATATTCGTTGAAATAATGTATATTGTCAATTCTGAAAAAGTAGTCAGGAATGATAGGAATATCATTGTCATCGTCGTCAAGTTCTCTTATATATTCTGATTCTGTCTCATATCCTTCACTATTACTATCATATGTGGGTTCTTCGAGTTCTTCTGTATGTCTATTTTCTCCTCCATTCTGTTCATGTTCTTCTAGAAATTGTTTGTATGCAGTCGTGGGACTCCAAACATAACTACTAAATATACCATTTTCATAAAATAATAAAGATCTTTCGTGATAAGTTAGGTCGTCAATTATTTCAACATTTATATTACTAGTTTTTCCAGGAATTATTTGGTTTATTGTTATAATTATTACTCGTTGAATACTAAAAAAGAATAATTTGAATTCGTAGCAATCATCCATGCTTATTTGCCTATGAGGATAATAAACATCCAAAACTAGCATTCTGTCACTTCCTTGGTAATTAACCATTAATTCAAAAATTGGTGAGGCAATACCGAAATTATTATCCATTACTTCTAAGCAATTATGAAATAAAGAACAGAGAGAGATTTCTAAGGATACCTAAAAAATCAAAACAAAACGGCTCATCATGCTTCCGACCTAGTTAAACTTTTTTGATCTATTCTGTACCAGTTACTACCAGTGGATAAAATACCCCTGGTATGCACCCCGATTTCTGTGCTCCTTTTACGTTCTTCCCATCTCAAGATTACTATGCCCTCAACAGAGCTTCATCCAAGAGATACGTCTAGAACAACTAGTAGCACTTCGGTACAGATAACCACAAAAGTCTAACTATAGAAGGTAGCAAATAACTCTTTTTGCAAGATTATTAAGGCAGAGCCTTACAAAACTCTTCCTAGGGGAAAGGAATTTAGTTGTTCATACCTTATTTTCTACAGAGGCTGATAGATGAACTCATAAAAGACATTTTATTTTCTTCAAGCTTGTTACAAACAAACTCTCTAAGATTATGAGGAATTTTTTCTCTCCAAATCGTCCGTTTTTCTCCCTTACCCTGCCTTCTCTTTTATAGACTAAGGGATGGCTTCACACCAAATACAATTATTATCCTCCTTACATCATTGCTTACATCACAGATACAATTATTGCCTTTCTTACATCAGTGCTTACATCATGTTACAATAAATGCTCTGATTACATTTTGGCCTTATTCCAGGAAAAGAGATTCCTCTTGGCCGACATCTTCACATGCTGCACATTTATGTTGGTGCTCCATCTTCATCAGGCTACAGTAATGTACAGCTGTCTCTGCTGTCATTGTCATTGCTCCAGTAGATAGTATCTGGTACCAGCTGTCAAACAGCTCATGTTTATCTTGTGGCTGTTTGATTTTTGCTATACTGTACATTATTATCTTATTTGGATCTGGGCTGTCATAGATCCATATATTGCTATCTCTTTGTTTTATGTCTTTTAATTCACAGTACATGTTCCTAAATCCCATTGCTCTTCTTTCTGGGATTAATTTCTCAAATTCTTCAGTTTTAAATGGTACAATGTTTGATGCTCCATAGATTATTTGGGTGGTCATCCCTATTTTTATAACATGTTCTGCTGGGAACTCTTCCTCATCATTTAGATACTCTGGGATGGCTGAATACATTCTAACATATATTTTTGAGGCCTTCGTGAGCCCAAAATAACTCTTAGCTGCCTTGTAGATTTCTCTTGGTAGTTGGATTAGTTCTTCACATTCTCTGGATGGATAAATACAATGGATAAGTCCTCTTTCGAATAGTGCCCTAGTTGTTCTCGGATTAGCTCCTGGTAGGATGATGGCCTTGTTCATGTGCTGCTGAGATATGGTTCTGATGAATTGGTTTACTTCAGTTACTTGGCATAGCTTTTGAATATATTGTAAAAATAATATTTTCTTCGATATTTTGATAGGAGCTTTCTCAGTAAGAAGTGTCTCCTTGTATGTGGCTTTATTTGAAGATGTAATTGCTTCTTCTTTTACTGACTGAGAAGGCTCACCTATCTCACTCATTTTTTCGTCAGCCATATTTTCTGTGGTTACATGCTGGCTTATATGCTGATAGAACAGGTTCTGGAGTCCACATATTTGTAGTTGTAGTTGGTTAAATGCTCCTTTTAATTGTTCCACTGTCTCCTTTAGGTAGACTATATCGTGTTCTATTTGCTGAACTCTGGTTTTCATTTTGCAACAAGTGAAATAGTTAATTTCTTGATAGGAAGTCGGCTAAAATATTAAGTTTTCCTTGTATGTTTTCTATTAAGAAATCGTAATGTGCTAACTCCATCTGCCATCTAATCAATCTTTTATTTGCTATGGTTGGGTCTATTATTTTATTGATCCAACTTTTTGCTTGGGTATTATCAGTTCTTACCGTAAATTTTGTATGTATTATGAATAGTTCAAACTTTTTTATAGCTTTTAAGATTGCTAGTAGTTCTTTTTCGTTTATGTGGTAATTTTGTTGGGTTTGTGTGAAAGAACCACTAGTATATCTAGCTAATTTTTCTTCACTTTCTCCTATTTCAATAAATTTTAATGCTGCTCCCCTAATTAGTTTCACATGCATCCGTTTCTATTATCCAAGAACATTCTTTAACCGGTAGTCTTAGCTTTGGTAACTCTGAAGTTTGTTGTTTTAATATTTTAAGTTTCTCTTCATCCTCCGGGGTCCATTCCCATTTCTTAGACTTTTTAAGTTTTTGTTGCAACCAATTTGTTTTTGCTGATAAATTTGGTATGTAACCTCTTGTTTGATTTAGTAATCCTATTATAGTTTGTACTTCTCTTTTTTCTTTTAAGACATTAGGAAAAGTCTTTATTTTTTCTGCTATATGTGGTTGTAATTCTATTCCTTCATATGATAATTTTATTCCTAAGAATTCTATCTCAGTTTTGAATAATTCCATCTTCTTTTTTGATAGTATAATGCCTGCATCTTTCACTATTTATATGAATTTTAGTAGATGTTCTTTATGTTGATCTTCGTCTTCTGACCCTATAAGAATATTATCTACATATGCTAATATGAAATTGTTGTATTTTTCAAAAATTTTATCCATATATTCTTGAAATATTCCTGGGCTATTTTTATAACCGAATGGTAATACATTCCATTCATAAAATCCCTGAGGTGTGCTAAATGCCGTTAAAGGTTTTGAATCTTCTGTTAATTTTACATGATAAAATCCTGATTTGCAGTCAAATTTCGAATATATTTTTCTTGTTCCTACTGTGTTAAGTAGTATTTGCATATCTGGTAGTGGGTATCCAAATCTCTTAGTATTTTTATTTAATTTCTTGTAATTTACTACCATCCGAGATTTACCTCTTTTTTCTTCTGAATGTTTTTTTACGATGAATGCTGGTGATGAATGTGGACTTTGTGATTTCCTTATATAATTATTTTCCACTAATTCTTTTATGTGTATTTTGAATTCTTCTAGGTCTATTGGAGTATGTCTTATTGGTCAAATTTTAATTATTTTGTTCTTATCTATTAACTCTATATGTGCCGTGGGTTTACTTAAGTTCCATTTTGCCAAGGGATCTTCTCCGCACAGATCTTCTAATTGTTTTTGTAAAATTTCTTTCGTAGTTGTTATTAGAACTTGTTGTATTCTAGTTTTATTTGGTAAGTATTGGTATTCACCACGCTGGGTTGAAGAAACTCTGATGTGTGGTAGGTCAGTTCTGGAATATGGTTGGGTTATTCTAATTGCTATTGCTTGGTGTCCGCAAGGTGTTGTAAATACAACTGATTTATGTGATATAGTTATGGGGTAGTATTGTTGGAAAAAGTCATTTCCTAAGAGCACGTCATTATTCATATCGTCAAACTGGTATACTATAGGTATTTTTAGCATGTAACTTCCTATCTGTACATTAACATTTTGTTGATATTTGTCTAGTATGATGGTTTGCCCAGTTAATCCAGATATGGCTTTTTTATTAAAACCATCTTGTTTCCATTTTGGTAGTATATTCTCGCGGCATAAACTAGTGCCTGCTCCGGTGTCTATCAGACTGTGATAGTTTCTTGATTTGTATCCGTCGTAAACAAATTCTGTTAGGATGTATAATGTGTTTTTTGTTGCTCTTAATGGATTCATTTGTCCAATATCCTATTTATTACCATGCTTTCATTGTTTACTGTTATTGTGATTTTTTCTTCTTGAATTGAGTAAGGTTGTACTGATGTAAGGAAGTCAGTTCCTAATAACATATCATTAACATGTTGTTCTGGATCTACATGTAAGTGTAACAACATTTCCTTTCTACCATTTATCCTTAGTGGTAGTATGATTTTATGTACAATTGGATGTCTATTATTGTAATAATCTAGGTAATAATATGGGTTATCTAATGTTATCAATTCAGTTGTTTTTATATTTGTTTGTTTAATATGTGAATTGGTAGTTCCTGTGTCAACTAAGGCTATTTGTTTATTCCATTTTTCGTTGTCATAATATTCTATTTCTATTTTAAATTGGTTATTGTTTTGGTGTTCTAATGTATTTATTATTGATATTAATTCTAATGCTTGTTGTTTATTTCTTATTGATAGTGACCTCTTTCCGAACATTATTTGTGGTGCTTTTCCTTTTTCGGTTTCTTTTGCTTTATTAAAGTTGAATTCTATATAATTTGGTATAGTCATTTCAGGGTTTTCTCTAGCTGGTTTGTACCTTATGATTTCGCTGAATAGCAGTTCTATTTTAAAATTGTCCGTATTTCTATTCTTTACTTCGTGCTTACTAGTGAAAGCGTAAATATTTCTTATTTGTATGCTCATAACTTTGCTTTTTTCTATCATTTCTATACCTGATAACTTATGATACATGACTAGACTTTTATCTTTATTTTCTTCTGTCATGCTTATAGAGAAATTAGGTTTTATTGTGTACTTTATCTTTTGGTACATTAGGTTTCCTTGCACTATTCCTATTAAGGCGTCTTGTGTACTTGATATTATTCTATCATCCATTAGATATATTTGGAGGGGCGTATTTATTCCTTCCTTAAATTAGGCTTTTATTATTATTTGTACAGCTCCTAAATGTATGTGTCTTAATGTTTTTCTGGTTTTTTCGTTTATCTTTTCCATTTCTTGTCTTATTATTCTTTCCGTTATTAATGGGATTATGGTTTTGCCTTGTGCTTGTTCAATGTCTATAGGTTGTTCATTATTCCTAGCTATTACTATGGTGCTTTTCTTTCTTTCAAATATTGGTAGTTTAAATATTTCTTTAGGATTTATATCTAATTTGGTCTCTCTTATTTTGTCGTACTTTTGTATGTCAAAGCACATTCTTTCTCTTAATTTTTCATTGTTTTCTTCTCTTTCTGAGGGTTCTCCTATTTCTGTTAGATCAGTTAACATGTATATTTCACATTCTTCTGTTTCACCTTCACTACTTCCACTATCTTCTTCCATTACCATTATTTCTTCATCTTCACTTATATCCGACCATTCATCATCATATTCTATGGGTTCATAATTTATGTTATTCATTTCTTCAATTTCTTCTACGTATTTTATATTTTCTTTTTTCATTCTTTTAGGATAATTTGGTGATATATGTCCTACCTCTCCACATATGTAACAATTACATTTTTTTGGATTTTTCGTATACTGCCTATTTTTATTTTTATTTATTTTTCTAAAGTATTTTTTAAAAGGTTTTCTATATCTCTTAAAAGTTTTCCTATATTTTGGTTGATATTTTTGGAATTTGTGATTATTCTTCTTTGTGTATTTATAGTTATTATATATATAGTTATTATTGCATCCCCAATGATTTGGTCTTGTATCTTCACAGCAGATTCTTTGTTTATACGTTCTATAATATTTCATTGTTGCTTTAGCGTCCTGGCATACTTTGTCTCTATAATCTTTTACAAATTGCGTTCTATACCCTAAAGTGTCTACTTCAGGTTTCACTTTCTCATTTATATATGCACTATATATATTTATGCTCCATGGATCAGGTAATTTTAGAAAGAATGAGTCTAAAATTGGACTCCGTTCTTCTTTTGTGTAATAACTATTTTGGTAATATTCTCGGAATTCACAAGCATAGTTGTCAAAATGGCACATGTCGCATATTTCTAAGTTACTTAGTCTCCATCTTGCTTGATTCTTTTTATATATAGTGTGTTTTTCTCCTTTATTGTATACACTAAATTCGGTTCTTATTGCTTTTTCGTAATTTGTAATTATTTCTTTTAAACCTAACGTCCGTTGTGCTGAACTTTCTTCAGTTCCTTTATCATCAACTGATCTTGATTTTCTTATAGTATTACTTTTTTCTTCTTCTAATCCATTCCACCATTTTGCTACTACTCCCATAAAGGTAGCTTCTATGAATTTTTCAAATGCATTTCCGTTAAGGTTTTGCCTAAATCCTACAATTAGTGATGCTTTTATCCATTCTTCAATTGTTCTATCTACATCTTTTATGCAATCTAGGTCTAACCATTCTCCATTTCCTACTATTCCTTTTTCGAAGTGTTCTGTTGGTTCATATTTTGGAGTTTCTTTTTCTTTATCTTTTCTTAGTTGCATTCTTCTTTTTGTATTTTGCCATTTCCATGGTAATTGGTATGGTTTTCTATTAGGCGGTGGTCTTAAGATTTCATACATGTTACTTGGAATTTCTGAAGGTTTTTCAATAATTTTATCTTGGTCCATTTTTATTTCTTCGTATGCTATATCTAGATTTTTCAAGGCTTCTTGCACTTCCTCTGAATTAGAATTTGCCATTAAATCTTCTATTTCTAAAATATTTATATTAAGCTTTGTTATGGCTTCTAGTTCTTTCATACCTTCTTCTGTTATGCCCAGTTCTTCTTCTGGGTAGTCTGTCATATATCTTCCTAATTCTTTTATATTTTTATTTATGATTCTTAAATCTTTTCTTATATCACTGAACATTTCAGGACCGTTGTAATCTTCTTCCAAGTCTTGTATGTTTAAATAAATTTTTGGCTCCATGTCCTACTATTTTGTCTGCTAGTAGGTGTTGGTAATACCAACTTGCTTCTTCGTTTCTGTAATCTAGTACTTTGTATACTATCTGTTTTTGTATCTCTTTAGATAGTTGATTAGTTACTTTTATTGTTAGTAATAGGTATTCTGATATTTCTTTACTGGCAATATGCTTACTTTCTACTAATCTTTTATCAACGTATCTAATCTTGAATTTTGAAAGATTTTTTAATTTAAGTTTCTTTATTTTCTGTGAATTATCCAGCTTTTATAAGAATAAGGTGTATTATGCAATTTTTCTACAAATATCTTTAAAGACGGGATTGTTTTTGTAAAATTATCTTCAACTAGTCTTTTTATGCAAATAGTTTGGCTTGTGACCTAAAAACGCAAATAGTTTCTCCAAATGGCCTAAATAAGAGAATCTCTCAAACAAATCCAAAATGTACTCTGATCATTTGATTCGCCTCTCCATTTCTTGCAACCTTGCTTTTTAGGAACATATTAATCTTTAAAAGCCTTGTCAATCTCCGTCATGCGATACCTAAGCTTACTTTTGTCACATGTCTGTCTTCCCTATAATAACTGACTAGATTTTGCATGCAAACAGAAGAGTGCGCAGTCAGCCTCCCATCATTAATTTCTATGGGCTTTATATTTTCATTAAAAGAGCTTATGGTGCATTTTAGGAAAAAAATACTTCACCAAGAGTATGTGAGAGCATATATATTATTGGTTGTTTTTTTTTATGAAACGGATCGAGTCAACAGACTACAGCTATGCATAAATTAATCAACAATTACAGAAAGGATCTTACAAGGTGTAAAACAGGTAAACATAAAGCAGGATAATTACAGCTAAAAAAGAAACAAGCAGGATACGATAAATGAGACAAGGCTATAGTTGCCGCACGAAGCAATCACCACCCTCTGGAGAAGTAGATCTAACGTCCTGCGACGTCAAAGAAGGGATCAGGAAGAAGAGGGGAAATCCGACCCCCGACCACGCTCGCCGATAGCACTTCCCAAACAGCCTCCCTGCCAATAGATACACCGCAAAACACACCTCCCGGGAAGGGTCGAATGCCGAACCCCAAAAGCCAGGGCCGAAGCCGAGCAGAGCTAAAGGCTCAGAAACAGATAGAAAAACAACGAAGCAAAAACTTCCATATGTAAGAGTAATACAGTAAAATAATACCCAGATAGGCCAACCCGAATGGAGGCAAACCAACAACCATCAACATAACCAAAAGCAACAACCATATGAAGCAAAACCTCAGCCGACAACGATGATAACATAACCACTGAGACATATTAACCCCAAAAAAGATGGGAACTACACAGCTGGAGACAGTAGAGCAATAAGGCAATCAGCATGCCAACAGACCTCTACACTTGAGGTACACAGAAGTAATTACACAAAGTTTTGAGCAGCAAACTGGAAGTTGAAAAGAACTGAGATGCTAGGTTAAAGAGTCGTCAGATGTAGGCCGCAAACCCAACAAACCAAAAAGGCAGCCATACATACACTCCAGCTGCGATCAGAACCGCTCTCAAAACATGGAGACTAACTCCTCAACCCTGCAATATACGATATGGTTACATACGTCAATTCAATAAGAACATTCAAATACAGTGGACAAGAGTAGCTAAAGAATGCTACACAATCAGAAAGGAATTAAACGAGCTATTATAACCAGAACTTCAATGAGTTCAACAGGGAAATGCAATTAACATTAAATTGCATTTAGGTTAATAAGACAATGGTAGGCCAACTCCAATCTCTCATACGAGAGGGCTTCTCTAGCTTCAACTTTTAAAGATGAGGACCAAAATTTGAATAAAAACAAAAACTCGTCAGTAAATGAGCGAGGGGAAGAGGCTAATTAACGGAAAATTCTGTTATTCCATTCCTTCCACGTGATCCAGACTATAATCTGGAAGGAAAGGTACCACGCTCTGTGGTAAGCGACAATAGGAGAACGCCTCGTCCAGCACTCGATCAGACTGGCCGGGATGACTGGCGATTCCCAAGCCAGTGCAGTAATTTTCCAAAGGGGTCGCAAAAAATCACAGCCTACGAACAAATGGTTCACGTCCTCAGAAGCGGAAGAGCACAGCGGACACAATTGTCCCCACGCTAGATTCCTCTTGTTGAGAATCTCAACGGTCAATAGTTTATTATTGATAGCTAGCCACGCTAGAATTTTCACCTTTAAGGAAGAACACGATTTCCAAACAAGATAGTAGAAAGGCGATAAAACACCTCTAAAGTTAAGAAAGCGATAGAAAGACCTCACCGAGAAGTTCCCTGATGAATTCCATCGCCAACAAAAATCCTCTTTATCTTTCCAAACAACGTTGTTGAGGGAGGTTAGAAGGTCATTAAAAACAGGGATTAGATGAGCGGGAAGATTGGTAGTGAGGGGAATCGACCAATGCCTTTGAAAGGCGTGGTTGCTATAGTAGTCAGCAACCAAGGCAAGAGGATCGGAAGCTAGACGGAAGATAGCTGGGAAAGCGGTGGCTAAAGAATAATTACCGATCCATCGGTCGATCCAGAATCTAGTCATGGATCCATTGGCACAGTCGTGTGTGTCTCAAACCACATCGGAAGGCCGCCGAGGCTTTCCAGACTCCCTTCCAGAAATGGGAGGCATTACGATGCGTTTGATCCGGGAAATTCCACCAACCATCGGGGGAAAAGTATTTGTCTTTGATACTAATGATCCAGGGAAGATCATCTTTTTTGAGGAATCTCTAGATCCATTTGCCTAGTAAAGCAAGATTCTGATGCCTAAGGTCTAAAACCCCCAATCCTCCCGCTTCCTTAGAGGAACAGATAAGTTTCCAGTTACACAGATGTGAACCTGGATTGTAATGAGAAGACCCAGACCAGAAGAAGTTACTTCTGATCTGGTCGATCCTCTTGATCACCCAAGAAGGAATGAAGTAGAAGGACATCATATACAGCGGAATCGATGATAGAACCGAATTGAGTAGAATCAATCTACCGCCTCGGGATAATTGTTTCCCGGACCAGACAGATAGCCTGGATTCCACCTTATCGATCATGGGGGACCAGTCCGATTTATGCAATTTACCCCATCTGAGAGGGATGCCTAAATACGTGATTGGGAAAGAAGCTATTGGGCAGTTAAAGAATTCAGAAATTTCTTCTTGCCTGTTAGGCGATCCTACTAACCAGAGGACAGAAGATTTCTAAAAATTGATAGAAAGCCCTGAGGCCAATTCGAAACAATAGAGAAGGAGTTTCAGGTTCCTCAGAGACTGAGGATTAGGCTTAGCAAAAATGATGGTGTCATCTGCGTACTGAAGATTGAGCACACCATTGAAACTGCGGGAGTTTCCTAGACCTTCAATAACCTGGGCTTCTCAGGCATTGCGAAGAAGCTTACTGAACACATCATCTACTAATGAGAAGAGGAGGGAAGAAAGCGGATCACCTTGCCTGAGACCACATTTGATTTTAAATTTGTGTCCCTCGGTTCCATTAATGAGAATCGAAGAGGTTCCAGGCGAAAAGGCTGGATTTAATCCAAGCAATCCATTTGGGACCAAAACCTCTATGAAACAGGATATCAAAAAGAAAATCCCAACTGACGTTGTTGTAAGCTTTTTGAAAGTCAAGTTTAAGCAGAATTCCTTCTGAATTAGACTTATGACAATGAGAAATGATTTCTTGTTCCGAGGCAACGCTATCAAGGATGAAACGATCCTTTATGAAGCCCGATTGGGCTGGATCAATTAGAGGAGAAATAACTGCGCTCAGTCTAGTCGAGAGAACCTTCATGATAATTTTGAAAGAGGAATTGATCAGACTTATCGGCCTAAAGTTCGCTACGGAGTTCGCTCCTAACAATTTAGGAATAAGAACAATATGAGCATAGTTGATACGGTCGAAAGAGAACGAACCTAGGTGAAGCTCCGAGAACATACGGAAAAGGTCATCTTTCAACCAATTCCAAAATTTTTGGAAAAAGAAGGCGGGAAAGCCGTCCGGGCCCGGTGCTGCGTCGCTTTTTAACGCAAACACCGCCGCTTTGATTTTGTCCATAGAGAACGGGGCCTCAAGAGAGGAAAGATCGATAGACTGCGAACCGTATAGTTGAGTCCAATCGAGACTAATGGTTCTAAGTTTGGAGGATCCAATGAGATTTTTATAGAAAGAGAGAAAAGATTGATGAATGTCCTCATCCGACGAAAGTTTGAGTCCATCATTAACGATCGATGAAATTCGGTTGCACCGTTGTCTATGGGAAGCAAAGTTATGGAAGAACGCTGTATTGCAATCTCCCTCTTTGAGCCATTGAAATTTGGCTCTTTGAGCCCATTTCATATGGTCTTTGAGCCCCATATATTATTGGTTGTTAAATCCTTTTCGAGTGGGTCATTCACTTATTTTTTCAGGGTGGAGTCCGGCATGCGGCCGGCTCAGGCCCCGCAAATTTTTTTTTCAATTTTAAGATCCTCAAATTTATATTTTCTTCATAAATATAGATACATATTTTGTGCGTAAAAAAAAAATTTATAATTAGGAGCTCAAAAAATAATTATTTGGACTTTTCGTCTTGGACTCCCGGTAACTCAGAGCAGGTCCTGTCTGCCTATTCAAAAAAATTTTACAAAAAAGTTTAAAAATTACAAGTAAGGGAAATTCTGTTATTTCTATATTTTGTGCCTAACAGAAATTCTGAAACTTCTATATTTTCAATTAGGGGAAAAAATAATTTTTTTATAAATTTCTTTTCCCTTTTGTTCGAAATGGGAAAGAAGATAGATAACCATATTATATTTTCTGACTTTTTGGCTAAAAATGTGTACATATTAACCACTAATCATTCATTAATAATTAATAGATGTCTGTAAATTTAGTACATATACTAGATTTGCCATGGACACGTGACGTGGACACGTCTTCAGAACGATACAGCATATGAAAAGCTTTGTAAACAGTGACACGTGTCGTAGGCACGTCTTCAGAACGATACAGCATATGAAAAGACTTGCAAACAGTAAATCAACAATTATATATTTCAAATTTGAATAGTATGACAATAATTAGCTGTAAATAAAAGTCTAAGTTTTCATCATTATATGTTGACAATAATTATAAATTGGGATATGAAAGTCCATGTTTCCTTAAGTGTGTGTGTATATATATATAGGGAAAGGATCGTTTGAGCACTCCTCTAGTGCTCACCGCGTGAACAGTAGGCCTTCGGGCGTTCATATCGAAAATCCGAACCGTTCACATTGATCTACACATCTAAATTAGTCTAAATATGTAAAATCAAAACATTTGAAATTCATTTGCCCATCCATCATGTGACTATAAAAACAATAATTTTCAACCATACAATTTTGTAACACTTCAATGAATGGGTAAATGAATTTCAAATGATTTGATTTTACATATTTAGACTAATTTAGATGTGTAGATCAATGTGAACGGTTCGGATTTTCGATATGAACGCCCGAAAGCCTAGTGTTCACGCGGTGAGTACTAGAGGAGTGCTAAACCGATCCTTTCCCTATATATATATATATATATATATATAGAGAGAGAGAGAGAGAGAGAGAGAGAGAGAGAGAGAGAGAGAATTAAATAAATAAAAGAGTTGTTTTGGGGGATTTGAATTTGAGTTTTGAGGGAAAACTTTTAGAGAAAAACAATGTGTTTTGTAAGGTTAAATCTGAACCTTTGATATTGATGGATTAAAGGAGAGCCACTTGATAGTTTTATTTGTGTTTTATTATATAGATTTGTACATATTAATCATTCATTAGTAGGTCTCTTATTTTTATTTTTATTGTTGAAACAGTTTTTTTAATGTAAAGAAAGGAGAGTTTGGGAAGGTGTAATTGTAATGGTTTGCTCCTCTTATTCTGAAATTTCATCAAAATGACCCACTTTTTGAAAATATTTACCAAACCAACCCACTTCCGAAACTATTTACCAAATTGACCTACCCGCTATATGAGATAGCGAGTCTAGTTCAAATGAACTCGCTATCTGCGCTATCTGAGATAGCGAGTCTAGTTCAAATGAACTCGCTATCTCAGATAGCGAGTAGTTCTATGATTTGTTGATTCTTAGTTTGGTGTGCACAAAACGTGTCTATAAATAATAATAAGTTTAAATTGAGTTGTTCAGATTTTCAGGATCAAATAATATTAATAAGAGATCCAAGAGAGATTCAAGAATATTCAAAGAAGAAAAGTAATAAAGAAAGATTTCAAAATCAAGTAAAAGAAGAAGATATTCAAAAAGAGCATATGATTGATTAATGTCCAGGACCAGTTGCTATCATTCTATATTTGTGAGATTTTATCTATATTTAATTGATTGGTGATTGATTAGTTTTTGGTAATAAAATAAAGTGGATTCGTTATGAACAGTGTGATAACGGTTTACCGCATCTCATGACGGTCAACGCATCGCAGTCGACTCCGGGTTACAGTTACGTAAGAAGCAGTCAACCCTTCATCACTCGACTTTACGTCAGAGAGATGAACGGTCGACCGCACCGTAACTGCGGTCGACCAAACTTTGCGATGTTCACATTTTTGGAATGTATCGTTTCTATTTTTGATTGATACACTTCTCAGTCTATATATTTGGACGAACCCACTGTGTATTCTTCACCTATTGCTTCTGAGAAAAATCTTCTGAACTAATCTTTCAACAATCAATCCGAGTGTGTGTGATAACTATTTATATTCTTCAGTCAGATCATTAAGGATCTTGAGTTCTTTTCTTTTCTTTTCTTCCACTACAGTGAGATTGACGAGACTTTTGTTAGAAGTCTCGTGGGTGTAATATGTCTCTCAACCTGAATCCAAGAATCACTGTATAAGGGTTTGAGTATAGTGCAACGCTTGTGGTGGAGAATTGCTACAAGTCGGTGGTGTGGATGTAGACCAGGGGGTCGAATCACGTTATATCGCTGCGTCACTTGTGCTATCTGTGTTTGCTCTTCTTATCTCATTTTATTTACTCTGCACTTTATTTTAAATTTTTAATTCCGCATAATCACCCTATTTACCCCGTAGGGTGATTTACATGATTTTCTCCAACACTTGGAGAAAATTTGAACATGCAATTTCTACCTGAAATGTATACAACTATACTCGCTATTTGATAAAGTGAGTTCATTTGAACTAGACTCGCTATCTCAGATAGCGAGTATAGTTTTACTCATATTTTCAGAAAACTTTTGAACATGAAATGTGTAAAACTACACTCGGTATCTGAGATAGCTAGTTTAGTTTAAATGAACTCATTATCTCAGATAGCGAGTGTAATTGTGCTCATTTTTTCAGAGAAAAATTGAACATGAAATGTATACAACTATCAGATAAAGAGTTTTGTTCAAATGAAGTCGCTATCTTTAGATAGCGAGTGTAGGTCTATACATTTCAGGTAGAAATTGCATGTTTAAAATTTCTCAAAAAAAAAGTGTATAACTACACTCACTATCAGAGATAGCGAGATTAGTTGAACTAGACTCGCTATCTGAGATAGCGAGTGTAGTTATATACATTTCAAGTATAAATTGCATGTTCTAAATTTCTCTAAAAAATGAGTACAACTACACTCGCTATCTAAGATAACGAGGTCAATTGAACAAGACTCGCTATCTCAGATAGCGAGTGTAGTTATATACATTTCAAATAAAAATTACATATTCAAAATTTTTCCAAAAAATTTGTACTACTAAACTTGCTATCTGAGATAGCGAGTTCATTTGAATTAGACACTCTATCTCAAATAGCGAGTTGGTTAATTTGGTAAACACTTTCAAAAGTGGATTAGTTTGGTAAATACTTTCAAAAGGTTGGTCCTTTGGGAAAAAATTCTCTTTTTATTGGGAATGGCCATTAAGCCAGAATATGTTGTCTTAAGAGCATCCACAACCGTGCAAGTTAAAATATGTATAAATGGATAAATAAAAATATCAATTTGTGATTTCGCTGCAGCTGTGAAATGCTAAAAAATAGCGAAGGTGATGAAAAATTGATCGGATGAAATATGATGTTTCGTCCAATTTTTAAAAAAAATTAAAATTTTTTTTTTGCCTGAATAATATATTTTACGGACGAAGCATGGTGTTTCATCCCGTTGCTTTTGCTGATTTTCCCCCTCAAGTTTAGTTACCCATAGAACGAAATATGATGTTTCGTCCAAATTTTTAAAATTTTTTAATAAATTTTTTTGCCTCAATAATATATTTAATTATTTTTTTGCGTAGACGAAACATGATGTTCGTTTGGAGAGAAAAAAAAATATTAAAAAGTTCGACGGACAAAGCATGATGTTTCGTCTCGTCGCTTTTGTTGATTTTTTTTTCCTTAAGTTTAGTTACCCATAGAAAATTTTATGGGTCAATCAATATTCCATGGCTAATTCAACGGTCTCAATCCCAAAATTCATGAAAAATCATATGCAATCAACCCATAAAATCCCCCCAAAAAATCTTAATTGATGTAAGCCTTGCGCCGGACGAAACAAGATGTTTTGTCCGAGCATTTGTTTTCTTCTTTTTGGGTGTTTTCTTGATTATAAAATATCCTTAATTGATCTAACGAAACATTATCGCAAAAAAATATTATAAAATTTTTGGAATGTTTCTTCCTATCCAAAAAAATATTATAAAATATTTGGAACGAAACAAATAAACTTTGTACATTCTGCTATATAATATGCATATTGCTATATCTGCTCTCAAAAAGCAATCTACTGTAGCACTACGAAAGCTAAAATATATATATTATGCAATATACCACACTACCGTGGATGCACTAATGATAGACGTCAACAAATAAACTTTGTACATTCTTTTCGTGTAACCATTTGCTCCCTCTGGTTGTTGGGAATGGCTGTCAAACTAGAATATATGAAAATGCCTGACACCAACAAATTTTCTTCAGGAAAATTCCTATTGTTTTCGTGGTGGTTATTCAAGCTGAATATGTTCCTCTCATATGGAACGCCTTTTTTGAGGATTCTTACATTTATTGGTATTTTCAGTGTAATCCGCATTTTTTGCAATAAAAGAGCAAGTTTACATGAGGCCACTGCAGCAAGTAACAAGATAGTATCCAATTTACCTAGGTGTACATGTTAAGATCACTGCAGCAACTCTATCGCTCTAATCTGACTCAAAGATCCTTCACATGACTTTAAGCTCTTCAATCCAGTAGATTATAACTAAGAATAAGACTAATGCTGTAGCACCTTTGCATTTAGCATATGCACTTGATCACATTTAACAGTTTCGGTAGAATATGATAAGCATTTATACATATGGGAAGTAAAGCAGAATAGCTATGTTAACTTATATGTGCATAACATGTGTTTCCCTTCAAACATACATAGACAATTGACAAACATCAAATACCTCAAACTTAAACAGTACATTATGTTGTTTGTAATTAACAAATAAAATACATGTGGTGCACACACAGAGACAAATGCAAGAACGAAGAGACAAGTTTTTGTGAATGAACCAATCGTATATAAAAATGTGTTAAATTGCAGAGGAAAGATTAGCCTGCTCTAGAGGCCATCAGGTTAGTGAAGAGCATATGGTGACATGCTCTGAAGCCTGAATTATACAGAGAAAGATCAAACTCCTGCACAAAATACGCCATATATATGTTAAGTTCATATTACAAATTCAAACTTCGTGCATATTATTCAAGAAAAAAATATTTACACAATTGGCATCTCTCATTCTCAAAGAATGGCACATCTCAACACAATCCCCTTCTGCTCCACCCTCTGTTCATCACTGCCACCTGCAGATTAGATCTCTATCAATTACACAAAATACCTAAAAAATCCTATTCAAAAGCAACCATTTGTTCCTATTTATTGTAGATACAAGGAAAATAAAATTCAAAATTTCTAAGAAATACACCTTGAGACTGATACAATCTTCGGTTCTGAGAAGAAGCCATTTCTTTCTTCAAATTGGTTAATATATCCTCCATGGTGTACTCCCTCTGCCAGTTTGCAAGCATTGGAAACAAACTCGATTCAACCTATTATGTATCAAAATGATCAAATGCATCAGAAAATTTTTCTTATTTTCTCGTAATTATGAAATCTCATGAAAAAAAAAGGAGGGTGCATTACCATGCCGGTCTCTTGGTTCACACAAGTCATATTTATTTGTGTCTGAAAATGAACAGTTGGAGGATTCTCTGGATAATCTAAGTCGCAGAACAACTTCAACTGATATATTCGACCCTCGTGGACAGTCTAGAAAAAATTACAGGTATCAGACTGATTCTTAAGATGGCTATACAAGAGACCATCAATCATAAACCACCGTGTACAAAACTTCAATAAAAGTTGCATTCCTTTTTAGGGTATTTGAAAAAAGTGTTAAAAAAATAATTCGGAAGTTAATTAGGTTCATATTTTCATTATATAGAAAAATAAGCTTTCTATTTGTCACCAACTTACTTTTGCTACTTATGTAAAACTAGTTAGCTTAATATCAAATTAAGTAATATTATTCATCAAGAAAAATTAGCTTCAATTTTGGTGCCTAAAGAAGTTCATTTGACCCTGCTGAAAGAATAGAAATGCTTACATTGTAGGGTCCGATAATAGTCCCAGTCCATGATCGCATGTATATGTCTTCGGCATCATCCATCCCATAGCTAACCGTTCCATCGCATATACCTTTCTCCCCTCTTTCAAGCTCTTCCAACAATCTAAAATTTCTTGGAACTGAAAAAATAAAAAAATTTCACCTTTTAACCAATTAATGTTGATCTGGGTGCAAATATTGCTCATAAATACATTCATAATACTTCAATCAGAAAAACCAAGATCTTGACTATGATGTTATGAGATCTTTCAACTATGTAAAAAAAAAATACTTTTCCTTATAAAGAAAAGAAATAAGATTCTAATTATCACAATGCACAATGGTTATTCTAATTATCACGAAAAAGAGCAATACCACGAGATACAGGCATTTCAACGATCAAAAGAGTCAAATCGTTTGGGCTCTTACAAGTGTCACTTATTTACTGCGGTCGCCTAAATGAGCTCTTGTTTCCTCACTAGAACTGTCTTCCATCAGATGCTCATCTTCCTATAATTTTAGGTAATGCACAAATACCACAGGTCATATAGTATCTTGCATTTCACTTACAGCTCTCATCTAATAACAACAATAATTAGAAGAATGTGACACACAAAACATAACAGGTCATTTGGTTCCTCCGTGATTTGGAGCCACCTTGTCTTGCCAAAGCTACATTACAAATTCATGTTAAACCATAAATGTAACAGTTGTGAATATCTCCCATTCTAGAGATTACAATATATTTTCAAACACTCTTTCATATGTTTTCTCTAAGTCAATAAAATGTGAAATTTTCTTTCTCAGTAAATCTTTTGAAATATATTACTAAATCTACCATCAGCCTCAAATGTCACAAAAATAACTCGACCAGTCAATACATACATAAATTAAATCAGTCAAGGCCATACGTATATATGACATATTCTGTTGTAATTTCATTTGAATCCTGACAAAAATAACTGAAGTGCTGAAATATTTTTTTTTGCTTCCAACTAATGTAAAAACTTGTTTTTAATATACCTTTCAAAGATACTTGCCTAAGATCAAGAAGACTACAATGTATACTAGAGTATCAAAGATACAACTTTATCAGTCAAGATGACACACAACATCATTAATTGATAGTATGATGCTTATTCGTAAGTCACTTGATGTTACTAATTTGGTACTGCTAAATGTGTAAGCTGGACAACAGAATAAGGTTGCACAGGTATTGTTTCTAGAGACCACAAAAGCTTTTTCCTTTTATCCAAATCCATCTCTCTTCTTCATCAAGCTCCTCTTATCCATACAAATCATTCTTACACGTCTCATCATCCCAACTTTGAGGTATAATCAAACAACTTTTACACAACTAAATATATAGTCTATCAAACACTTGTGGCCATCGCAAATTAGTCTATTCCCAAAACTGTTTTACACAGCACACTTCTTATTAGCAACAATAGCTAACAGAAGTTGCACAACCAAGACAGAAAAACCAATAATTATTAGAGAATGGGCCTATATTTTTGAATCTGGAAATTGGTGGGAAGCAGATCCTAGTGAAGGTCTTTAAGTTAGTACACTAAGGAGGGCCAAGGCTAAGAATGAATCTACTAAAAATACATGCGGAGTCTGAATGAAACAACTATAGCAGTCAAGGCCTGAACACACACAAATGGTTCAGAACAGGAACTTTCATTATATAAGTGTTAAGATACAAGTGGAATTCCCTCAACCCTTCCTAATGTTATAACAGAAAGACTAAAGCAAAGAAAAACCAGTATGGATGAACAACACACTTCGTGTTCTTATTAACTTTAGGCTTTAAATAGCCTTTGATTACAACTGAAATGCCTCACATCATGGAGGACTTCTGATGAGGACATCTTTCCAGTTTAGGATTTTTATTTTATTACCATTTTTATTTCTGGCAATTATAGCCATATGTAATCTTTTTTTGTAATTTTTTAGATTTTGAGAATATTTTGGAGATGTGTTTCAAGATGTATTTGAGCCTATTTAAAGTCCTTGAGATTAATGAGAAAGCATGCCATTATTGATTAAAAAAAAAACCTGTGTTGAGTTTTGCTCTTCATTTTCTCTCCCTTGTGTGATACAATCGAGATACAAATTAGGGTTTGTGATAAATCCTAATCAATTTTAGAATTAGTGATTAGTTATAAAATTTATCCCCACTTAAAAATTCCCAATACAAATCATAATCCCTTAATCCAAACCCTAATCCCCTAATCAAACCCTAATCCTATTTCTCCACATACCCGGCCGCCATCCAACTTCTTCTTCATCCTCTCCATTTTCTTCCCTACCCCGATCTCCAAATCCAACAGAACCCAACCCCCTTCCCATCGCCATCGACTTCAAATCCCACACCTTCACCCTCGACGCCAACCGTCGGCACCTCCACCGCCGCACCTCGCCGACAACTCCACGCCGGCGCCGTCACTCGTCGGCCAGCCTTGCTGTTGTTGCTGCCGCCCTTCTATTGTTGCTGCGTTGCTGTACTGTCCACTTCGAGATCTACGCTGGTTGTCTACATTCGGTATACTCTTTCCATTCTTAATATTTGTGTTCTACTGCCTTATCATCTAGTCTATTATCTGATTTACCTGTCGACAACAAAATAATTGAGATTGAGTGTTCCACATGCTTGAATAGAGTACGAATCGGTATTGAATTTCTTACTTGCTAAAACACGTAGGGATTTAATTGATTGTAAGGTTGATTTATTAATTGGAACTGTTACACATATTCAATTCTTGAAAACCCATCGAACCTGTTAACTGTTAAAAATTTCCAACTTGCATTCGCACTTTCATGTTGGTAAAATTAACCCATTAAAATTCTTGGAAATTCTCTATTTTAGGGTTGGTTTTACATCATTTTGGTATCAGAGCGAAGGTTCTTAAAACCCTAGTTCTTGCATCGTAGGCATCATTTTTGCATTCATTTAGTATTGTTTAGTCTTTTATTTTATTTTTGTCTTTCTTTTATTTTAGGTCATTTCAGATTCATTAAAAAAAAATTAAAAAAAAATAAAAAAATAAAAAAAAAATTAGGACACACACGACCCATAGTTTCCACTTTTGGTGAATGCGTCTTCGCAGCACCATCACAGACCCTGAAGAGCCTTTCCTAGCTCTTCCCAATCACCCAATTAGGAACCCTAGGCTTCCCAGACCTGAAATGGACAATCCTGATATCTCCGCTACCCTAGCTGCCATCCAAGCAACTCTTGCCAATATCAATCAGAGGCTTGAGAAAGTGGAGCTAAATCAAACAATTGTCCCTGAGCTTCATGGCCATCGTCAGATCCCTCAAGGAAATGTTCATGACGATCGACGTCAAGAACGTGACCCTGACGAACAATAAAAAAAGAACGTTAAGGCTGACGTTCCCCAGTTTGAAGGCCACATGGAACCCCAAGCTTACCTCGATTGGGTCCGTGCCATGGACCACTACTTTGTGTGGTTCGACATGAGCGAAGCCCTTAAAGTTAAATTCGCCACTATGAAATTAACGGGTAAAGCTCAACAACATTGGACCAATCTTGAATATGCCCGCAGAGGCCGAGGTCTGGCACCTATAGCCACTTGGGAGGCCATGAAAGAGAAGCTCACTGAGAGGTATGTACCGTTATCGTTCCACACCCGATTGCTAGATTCGTGGAACCAATTGTACCAAGGAAGTAAATCCACACAAGAATATGTTGATAAATTCGATGACTTTCTTATTCGGTGCAATGCGCTAGGTAAAGAGAGTGAAGAACAAACTCTCTCTAGGTTCAGAGCTGGACTACGAGCTGACCTTAGGAACGAGCTAATCTATAGAAACGTGGACTCAATAGCGGCAGCCTACGCCCTAGTCCTCGACATGGATTCCCTTAAAGCTAGTTCCCATTACAAGTCCAGCGATTCGATGGATCATTCCTCTAGAATGAATCCTCCTGACCCCTCTAGACCTGAGCACTCCTCTCCTCAGTACTCTAACAAGTCTTACCCAAATAAACATACTTCAAATTCCTATCCACTTAGAAATGCCAATACGGGTAAGAACACCGAAAGAGATTACAGTAAGGTTGACCCTCTCACTAAGTGCTATAAATGTAAGGAATACGGTCATGTTACTGGCAACTGTCCTAGTCCAAGTAGGATTAATATAGTAGAGGATACCGCAGTCATCGCTGATGAGCCCGACAATGAGTTTACCTATGAACCTAATATAAGTGATGACTTTGATGAAAAAGAGGATGACCAGTCTCTCAATTGTATTCAGCCTATCCAGTCACCTCTATTGAGTATACCTGAGACACCCATTCCTTCCCAAGTCACTTGGCAACCCATAGATTCTACTCATGTATTAGAACATCACAAAGTCACAGAGTCTGCATTCACATTTGCATACAACATCCATGACTTGCATAGAGAAATTTCCAAGGAACTTAATGAGAATAATTTTAACTACAAGTTAATAGCAGATATTAGAAGGAAATTTATAACTTTTGATATTGGTGACGAAGTGATGGTTCGGATTCATCCGGAACGGTTTCCTGTTGGACCCGTTAAGAACTTGAACATACGTGCTGCAGGCCCATTTAAGATTCTACATACAATCAATAATAGTACCTATGTCGTTGACCTTCCTGAAGGTTTTGGCATAAGTAAGATTTTCAATATTGAGGATCTAGTACTTTATGAAGGCTCAAAATTCAACCCTAGAAATTTTCTTATAGATGAGCCTACCCTGCAGCCTAATGGTGAGATTCCCCCATTACCTCCACTACCAGATATTACTTACCCATCGACAGAAGAACTGGATAATATTTTAGATGATCAGATAATCTCTACCAAAGATGGTGGTATGCACAAGTATTTGGTAAGGTGGAAAAATAAGCCGAAGTCGGATGACACTTGCAGTGATCGTGAGGGGCTCCCGCAACTGGATCCAGATCTTTTGGAGCACCATGGCAGGATCACTGGTTTTGACTCGACTGGGTCGAGCTCTCTCCCACCCGGAGAGAATGATGAGGACATCTTTCCAGTTTAGGATTTTTATTTTATTACCATTTTTATTTCTGGCAATTATAGCCATATGTAATCTTTTTTTGTATTTTTTTAGATTTTGAGAATATTTTGGAGATGTGTTTCAAGATGTATTTGAGCCTATTTAAAGGCCTTGAGATTAATGAGAAAGCATGCCATTATTGATTAAAAAAAAACCTGTGTTGAGTTTTGCTCTTCATTTTCTCTCCCTTGTGTGATACAATCGAGATACAAATTAGGGTTTGTGATAAATCCTAATCAATTTTAGAATTAGTGATTAGTTCTAAAATTTATCCCCACTTAAAAATTCCCAATACAAATCATAATCCCTTAATCCAAACCCTAATCCCCTAATCAAACCCTAATCCTATTTCTCCACATACCCGGCCGCCATCCAACTTCTTCTTCATCCTCTCCATTTTCTTCCCTACCCCGATCTCCAAATCCAACAGAACCCAACCCCCTTCCCATCGCCATCGACTTCAAATCCCACACCTTCACCCTCGACGCCAGCCGTCGGCACCTCCACCGCCGCACCTCGCCGACAACTCCACGCCGGCGCCGTCACTCGTCGGCCAGCCTTGCTGTTGTTGCTGCCGCCCTTCTATTGTTGCTGCGTTGCTGTACTGTCCACTTCGAGATCTACGCTGGTTGTCTACATTCGGTATACTCTTTCCATTCTTAATATTTGTGTTCTACTGCCTTATCATCTAGTCTATTATCTGATTTACCTGTCGACCACAAAATAATTGAGATTGAGTGTTCCACATGCTTGAATAGAGTACGAATCGGTATTGAATTTCTTACTTGCTAAAACACGTAGGGATTTAATTGATTGTAAGGTTGATTTATTAATTGGAACTGTTACACATATTCAATTCTTGAAACCCATCGAACCTGTTAACTGTTAAAAATTTCCAACTTGCATTCGCACTTTCATGTTGGTAAAATTAACCCATTAAAATTCTTGGAAATTCTCTATTTTAGGGTTGGTTTTACATCAACTTCTTCTACCCTAACATAATGGAAATAAAAAAAAATCCCTGCATATCAGGAGTTTATTCAGACTTCTTCAACCATTCCTGCATATCAGGAGTTTATTCAGACTTCTTCAACCATTTCTGCATATCAGGAGTTCACTGCATATCAGGAGTTTATTCCGACTTCTTCAACAATTCCTGCATATCAGGAGTTTATTCTTCTGACTTCTTCAACAATTCCTTCCCTAAATTGTATGCTAAAAGCAATACAGTTTATCAAGGAACTTCAACCAGGCCAAGCTTCTCCCTTAACTTGATGAAACTGTCTAACATTAATGGTTCAGTCATAATATCAGCCAGTTGATCTTGAGTTCCACAATGAACCAGCTTCACCTTCCCTTCTTCAGTAAGATTTCTAAGAAAATGGAACCGTACCTCAATATGTTTGCTGCGACCATGTAACACTGGATTCTTGGATAATTGAATTGTAGAGCTGTTATCACATTTGATTGTGATACATTCCTCATGACTTCCTTCGAGTTTATCAATTACTCTCATCATCCAGATTCCTTGTGTGGCACACTGCAGAAATATACTCTGCTTCAGTTGATGAGAAAGCATCTATTGGCTGTTTCTTTGAGCACCAAGAAACAGCTCCTCCACTCATTGAGAACACAAAACCTGAAGTGCTTTTCCTATCATCAAGATCACCTGCATAATCACTATCAGTATATGCATGAAAGGTTTTGTCCCCTCCTCGCTTCTAGAAAATCCCCAGTCCCACTGTATTTTTGACATATCTGAGCACTCTCTTAACAACCTGACGATGAGCCTCTGTAGAAGCTGCTATATACCTACTTGCTATGCACACTACAAACATCAAGTCAGGTCTTGTGACTGTAAGATACATCAGACTCCCAATCATTTGTTTGTACAGTGTGGCATCTACTTCTGCTCTTCCCTCCTTAGACAGCTTAACCCCAGGAACAATAGGGTTGTTGACTCCATTGCTCTTTTCCATGCCAAACCTTTCAAGGATTTCCCTTGCAAACTTCCTTTGACACATGTAGATACCTTCCTCAAGCTGTCATATCTCGACTCCAAGGAAAAATCTCATTCTTCCAAGATCAGTCATATCAAAGTTCTTCTTCATGGATTCCTTGAACTTGAGAATCATATCCTCACAGTTTCTAGTAAAAAATAAGTCATCCACATATACACTAACAATCAGGATTTTACCTTGAGCTTGAGACTTGATAAATAGCGTATGTTCAAAGTCACACTTCTCGAAACCCTCCTTAGCAAAGTAGCTTTCGATCTTGCTGAACCAGGCTCTTGGAGCTTGCTTCAATCCGTAAAGAGCCTTCTTCAGCCTGTAGACCTTTACTTCTCCATTTATCATAAACCCTTGAGGCTGCTCAACGTAAACTGTTTCATTTAATTCCCCATGCAGAAATGCACTCTTCACATCAAGTTGGTAAATGATCCAGTTTCTTTGAGCTGCTGTTGCTGTTTTGATCCTGATGGTATCCCATCTTGTCACAGGTGCAAATACTTCAGTGTAGTCAATCCCAAATCTTTGAGCATACCCTTTGGCAACTAACCTTGCTTTGCATTTGTCCACCTTCCCATGTTCATTGTATTTGGTCTTGTAAACCCATTTTACACCAATAGTCTTCATTCCTTCGGACAGATCACACAGGTCCCAGGTGTCATTCTTCTCAATGGCCTCAACTTCATTCCTCATTGCTTCTTTCCACCTGTGTGACATTGAGGCTTCCTCATAAGTTGCAGGATCTTCATTTGATGTGAAGGCTTGTAGAACTTGTGTGTCAAGGAACTGTGCCTCAATGTCTTCATCAGAGAGACCTTGTCCAGTCACAAAATCTCGTAGATAAGAAGGTTGCCTGCTCACCCTTCTAGGTCTATCTTCTTCACCTTGTGAGTTGTTAGAGGAACTGGAAGAATTGCTGCCTCTGCTGCTTTGCTCCTCTTCAGGACTATCTTCTTCACCTTGTGAAGAAGATAGAGGAACTGGAAGAATTGCTGCCTCTGCTGCTTTGCTCCTCTTCAGGACTATCTTCTTCACCTTGTGAAGAAGATAGAGGAACTGGAAGAATTGCTGCTGTTTTGCTCCTCTTCAGGTTCTGGTACTATATTTGCTTCATCATTTTCCCAAGTGAGTACATTTGAAGTTGTACTCACTTCTGGATCATACTCCCTTCCCCAATCCCAGGCTTTCTCCTCTTCAAACACTACATCACGACTGATAATGATTTTCTTGGTACTGGGATTGTACATTCTATACGCTTTAGATTCTTCACTGACACCAAGAAAGATACTTACAACTTCTGTCTTCAAGTTTAGTTCTTCTCGCTTCTGGAATATGTACATGACCAATACAACCAAACACTTTGAAGTGTTTAACATCAGGTTTGAGTCCACTCCATGCTTCTTTTGGAGTCTGATCCTTCAATGCTGCTGTGGGACTTCGATTCAATACATAAGGGAGCCATTTGACCCCCTCAGCCCAGAACTCCTTAGGCATTTTCTTCTCTGACAAGATACTTCGAACCAGATTCATGATGGTTTGATTCCTCCTTTCAACCACTCCATTTTGTTGAGGATTGTATGCTGCTGTTAGCTGTCTCTTTATGCCATGTTCAGTGCAAAAAAATATTGAATTCATTTGAGATGAACTCTCCTCCACGATCAGTCCTTAAACAGCAAATAGATGATTGTGCTTCCTTCTCAACAAATACTTTAAAGTTTTTGAATGTGGAGAAGGCTTCTGATTTCTCTGCAATTAGATAACTCCACATTTTCCTACTATGATCATCAATAAAACTTAGGAGATACCTTTTCTGGCTATTTGAAGCTGGGGTGATTGGACCACATATATCAGCATGAACAAGTTGCAGGTTCTTTGAAGCTCTCCATGAGCTCCTTTTTGAGAAAGAGTCTCTCTTCTGCTTCCCTATGAGACAATTCTCACACAATCTGTTGGGGCTTCCACCAGAGGTAACCCTGTAACCATCTTCTTGTTGATGAGAGTGCTTAAACCTTTGTAGTTTAGGTGCCTATATCTGCAATGCCAGAGATGTGCTTCATCACGTGTAGCTGCTTGAAGACATAAGTCTGTGGTTACCATAGTTGCAAGTACTGCAAACATTCGATTATCAGTCATTTGAGTCTCTATAATGAGACCTTTTGCTGGATGAAACACCTTACAAGTCCCTTCCCATATCAGTATGGCAAGCTTTCTTTCCTGTAATTGTCCTAAGCTGAGAAGATTGTTGCTAAGCTCAGGGACATAGTATACATCCTGAATCACTTGAGTTATGCCACCAATCTTGAGTTTGATGCTTCCCTTGCCTTGCACACTCATCCTAGCATTGTTCCCGAGCTTCACTGTGTGTCGAAAAATCTCATCAATCTCTGTAAACCAGCTTTTAGTTCCTGTCATATGGTTGCTGCATCCACTGTCAAGAAACCATAGATCCTCCATCTTTGAGCCTTGAAGCTCAACATGAGACATTAGCAGCAGCTCTTCTTCTTCATTGAACTCGACATAATTGGCCTTGGTTTCCCAGTTAGGGCATTCAAACTGAAAATTCCCTAACTTATGACATTTATAGCACTCTACCAGGGCTTTGTTAAACCCTGGTCTTCCTCGACCCCGACCTCTTCCTTGAGATCCTCCTCTATTTCCTCTTCCTCTTCCACCTTCAACCGTAACTTTCAGAGCTTGTTCCTCACCATTGCTCCTAGATCTCTAAAGTTTTGGTTCATGAACCAACAGGTCACTTCGAAGTTGATTCACGAAAGACTTGTGATGTCTTTTGATACCTCAATGGAACATACTACAAAGTTCCAGCTTGCAGGAAGTGTATGCAAGATCTTCTCCACAATCTTGGCGTCCTCCATTCTCTCTCCCAAATTACTCATGTTGTTGCAAACCAGAGCTACCCTTGAGAAGTAATCTGTGATTGACTCATCACTTCTCATCTCAAGCAGCTCGAAATCCCTTCTGAGAATCTGCAGTTGTGCATTACGCACCTTCTCATCACCCTGGAACCTTGTCTTCATAGAATGCCAAAGCTGCTTAGCTGTATCCTTCTCTGTGATGGTCTTCAATGTCGTTCTGTCAATGGCTGCGAAAAGATAATTCTTCACCTTCAGATCTTTCAGTTTGTGATCTACAAGGGTTGCTCTTTGTGCACCAGTCAGAATTTCTCCCCTTGCTGGCTTAACGTAGCCAGTTTCCACCAATGGCCACCACTCCTTGGAACGTAGCAGGTTCTCCATAAGCATTGCCCAAAATTCGTAATCTCCATTGAACTTGGAATACTCAGCATGCTATCCTTTTCAGTGGCCATCTCTTCCTTACTCTGTACCACTCCTGTTTACTCACAGCTTCTCTCGTGTTTACTTACTTAAATCAGGCCCCCTGTTGTGGCTCTGATACCAATTTGTTAGAACAGAAAGACTAAAGCAAAGGAAAACCAGTATGGATGAACAACACACTTCGTGTTCTTATGAACTTCAGGCTTTAAATAGCCTTTGATTACAACTGAAATGCCTCACATCATGGAAGACTTCTTCTATCCTAACAGAATGGAAATAAAAAAAATCCCTGCATATCAGGAGTTTATTCAGACTTCTTCAACCATTCCTGCATATCAAGAGTTTATTCAGACTTCTTCAACCATTCCTGCATATCAGTAGTTTATTCAGACTTCTTCAACCATTCCTGCATATCAAGAGTTCACTGCATATCAGGAGTTTATTCTGACTTCTTCAATAATTCCTGCATATCAGGAGTTTATTCTTCTGACTTCTTCAACACCTAAAACTTTGAAGATTTTAGCATAGGCAGGACCCACAACATCCAGGTTCGATTCTCGTTTGGTGCACTTTATGTAATTGTTTATTTCGGAATAAAAAAAATAGTATCGCTGTGCACTATCAGGTCCCAGCCCACTATTTGTTGCACATTTGTCTCACTTGTATGGGCCAATGAAAGATAGGTACTCGACCAACCGGGGTGTGTTAACATATAAGTGGAATTCCTTCAACCCTTCCTACAACTTCGAAGTTTAGTGTCGTGGTAGGGTCTTTCACAATAACCAAGAGAATGAAAATCTCGAAGCCTTGTCTATTCAAATATGTTCTTGTCCTGGTCACAAAGCTATCAGCCAATTCAAAGCCCATTAGGAATTTAGGATGGCATAAAAAACCCAATCTAAAGTGGATATCCTGAGATTTCCGACTTGCTCACAGTCAAGTTAGCCCCCACCAACTAAAACTTATTGATAAATTAGTCACAACGATCTCGCACCCCATTCCACCCACTTGCATAAAATAGACGAATTTGGAAAAAACTATGAAACACAATTGACAAATAATGTCATCATCGACACTCAACCAAAGGATCACTCACTAAATGATCCATTTTAAAGTTTCGAATCTTAACTCTACATCAGATACTCAACACCACAAGAGTTCACATCAAATTCGCATCCTCATCACTACCATAAACTGATAATTGATAATTACAGTTGTATGCAATTGTGGGTTGGGGTTTTTTCTATAGCTTTCCAATTTGTTTCAATCAAAATCTAACCCTTCCGTTGGAAACGGATTGAACAGTCGCTGCACATCAAGAAACCATAGACCTAGCTACAAAATTCGCCATAATTAATGAGGGAAAAAAGGGTGAAAATTGCGAAGGGGACTCACCAACGACTCGGGATCCTTCGCCTTCGGAACCCATTGAAGGAGTGGGAAGAAAGGGAAAGAGATAGATTAATGAGTAAGTAGAGAGATAGAGAGTTTTAAGAAAAGAAGAGAAGGTTAGGCCAACCGCTCGCTGAGTCCAGCAAAGAGATATATTCCACCTCGATTTTTTTTCACGCTTCAAAAATTAGGGCCGAGTCCGAGCCGGAACTTGGTCAGAAAATAGGTTTGGGCCTAAGTCCGAATAACTTATGCATGTTCTCTGTTTGATTGGAGGGGAATGGATGGAAGGGGAGGGGAGGGATTTTTCAAAATTTTTCTTGTTTGGTTCATTTTTAAGGAGGGAAAGAGAAGGGAGGGGAATGGAGGGTTGCAAAATTCATCCTGAGCCAATTTTGGCTCCCCAATATTGAGGAAATTTGGTGAGAAGAGAAAGTAAGTCTAATTTTTTAAAGTGATTGGAATAAATTGCCCTTTTTAGATTTAAATCCCTAAAATAAAAACAGATCCTCTCTCCCGACTGTCTCTCTCCCACTCCGCTCTCTCTTTCTCCCCCTCCTCGTCGCCTCCCCTCTCGTCTTCGTCCATCGTCCCGCCGTCCCGCAGTCGCCCTCGTCTCCGTCCATCGAACCGCCATCCCGAAGTCCCGCCGTCCCGCCGTCCTGCAGTCGCCAGCTATAAGGTAATCCATCGAATCTAATAATAATTCCAATATTGAAATTTTGATAGAAGAGAAAGTAGGTCTAATTCATTCATCGATATTGATTTGTAAATTTTGATAGCAGATAACCAGATTGTAAGAAAGAGTTAGGGATTAGGGAGTATACATTGATCGGCATGAAATTTGTAGGAGTGGCCAGTTCTTACTGCTTTGAATCGGTTGTGTATACATGATTATGATGGTTACTGGTGACATTCAGAAGGATATTGATCATGGAGTAAAATCAGGAAACCACAAGCGAGTGTTATAGAATGCTATGCAATTAAAATTGTGCAGTGTGACAATATACCTATGACAAAATTATGAGTAAAATTGATCGGTTAGTTGAATGAGTATACTTAATTGTAACTGCAGGTATTGTGATATATATGTTTGTAACACCCCGAATTCCAAATAAGGCTGAATTCGAAGTTCCACAAGATCTGTACACTTCACTTCGTACAATTTTACAAGAAATTTTGAAAATTTATATTACAACAGAATCTTTTACATTTAATAACACAGCGGAAGGTAAAATGAAGTACAATAATAAAAATAATATACAATTGCAACATCTTTAACATTTAAATAATCATTAGCATCAAATCAACTTTATATCTTCATGAAAAATCAAAATCCTGAATATAAAAACATGGGCACGTCGGTTGCTTACAACCAACGAAAATATTATATACGGCTATCCTCGCTATGCCGAAAGTATAACGATCTTAATACTTTAACAAACCATAAACTTGAATGTAAAATAAAGTGTTAAAAGTGACTACTCTAAACATGTAAGTGTATGCAATGTCTTAATGCCTAATGCAGATATTTTACGCTAAGATGACACTAATGCATACTTGTTCAGATTCTATATATCCCATACTACATAGGTCCGATGACAAGCACCTACGTACTCCACATTAAAGGGTTCGATCCCTCGCCATGACAGCTACCCAATAATAAAACAAAGTTTAGACATCCCACGAGTACGGATCCCAGTCCCGGAGTCCACCGCCCGACCATACAGGATTCTCGTCGTGCGAACATCCCGTTAGTGTCCCTCTAGCCCCGGTATACGTATATACACTGGAGTACGGCAAACTATCCAGCCGACTACGCATAGTCTCGAATTTAGAATAAAAGCTCACCTCCATCGGAGCAACCACAGTCCCGAAATCAACCGTCCGACTGGATCTATAGTCCCGGAGATCCACCACCCGACTATATAGAAGCCCTCAACTCACGTTTGCCCAAGTTTACTACATCTTCACTTAGTGCCTAATTCTTAAGTTCAAGATATGAATAAATTATCACACCTAGAGTTAGCTTTCCCCCTACCAAACTTAATCACAAATACCGAGATAGCTCACATAGCCATATCTCAAAATAAATTAATCATTTAATTCAACAATTACCGATACCCGGGGTCTCACTAAACCTCTAGATCACAACCTTTCATGTTCTAAAATCCATGGGTACTCATACCCTTCAATAATCATGTATTAAACCTTATTGGATTCATATCTTCAACTTATTCATAACTTAATCAATGTCTTATTTTTGCATCTTTCATAAAATTTAATTCATTTACTTATTCACAATTCTTTCAAAAAAACCAACATTTATTTTCATGAACGCATAACATAGATTCATCCACTTCAAATCTCATTAGCAACTTAATCACATATAATATCTTAAACCACATCAAGTATTTCTTAATCAAAAATAATTATATAATCTCATCAAAGAGAAATCAATAGCCTTGCAATATTTCACTCTTCTTCTAATCAAAATAAAGGTCATAATCTTAAATAAATATTCTCGAATTCATCAACTCACTATCTATATCAATTTCACTTTTAATTTCTCACAAAATACATGAAATATCATGAAACAATTTTTAATAAACTTTAAATCATTTTAGCGGAATATTAGAAATTTTCCCAATTATTTGCATTTAAACTCTCATTTAAAACCAAAAACACAAAAAAAATAACAAATGGAGCCACCGGGATTCGAACCCAAGCCCCCACCCCAGCTACCCGGGGTCTCACTAAACCTCTAGATCACAACCTTTCATGTTCTAGAATCCATGGGTACTCATACCCTTCAATAATCATGTATTAAACCTCATTGTATTCATATCTTCAACGTATTCATAACTTAATCATTGTCTTATTTTTGCATCATTCATAAAATTCAATTCATTCATTTAATCACAATTCTTTCAAAAAAAAAAAACAACATTTATTTTCATGAACTCATAACATAGATTCATCCACTTCAAATCTCATTAGCAACTTAATTACATATAATATCTTAAACCACATCAAGTATTTCTTATTCAAAAATAATTATATAATCTCATCAAAGAGAAATCAATAGCATTGCAATATTTCACTCTTTCTTCTAATCAAAATAAAGGTCATTATCTTAAATAAATATTTTCGAATTCATCAACTCACTATCTATGTCAATTTCACTATTAACTTCTCATAAAATACATGAAATGTCATGAAACTATTTTTTAATAAACTTTAAATCATTTTAGAGGAATATTAGAATTTTTCCCAAATTTTTATTAGCATTTAAACTCTCATTTAAAACCAAAAACTCAAAAAAATAACAAATGGAGCCAATGAATGAGTTTACTTAATTGTAACTGTAGGTATTGTGATATATATGTTTGTAACACCCCGAATTTCAAATATGGCTGAATTCAAAGTTCCACAGGATCTTTACATTTCACTTTGTACAATTTTACAAGGAATTTTGAAAATTTATATTACAACAGAGTCTTTTTACATTTAATAACATAGTGGAAGGTAAAATGAAGTACAATAAAGAAAATAATATACAACTGCAACATCTTTAACATTTAAATAATCATCAGCATCAAATTAACTTTATATCTTCTTGAAAAATCCAAATCCTGCATATAAAACTATGGGCACGTCAGTTGCTTACAACCTACGAAAATATTATGCACAGCCATCCTCGCTATGTCGAAAGTATAACCATCTTAATACTTTAAAAAACAACAAACTTGAATGTAAAATAAAGTGTTAAAAGTGACTACTCTAAACATGTAAGTGTATGCAATGCCTTAATGCCTAATGCAGATATTTTACGCTAAGATGACACTAATGCATATTTGTTCGAATTTTATGCATCCCATACAATATAGGTCCGAGGGAAAGCACCTACGTACTCTACATTAAAGGGTTTGATCCCTCGCCATGACAGCTACCCAGTAATAAAACGAAGTTTAGACATCCCACGAGCACGGATCCCAGTCCCGGAGTCCACCGCCCGACTATACAGGATCCTCGTCGTGCGAACATCCCGTCAGTGTCCCTCTAGCCCCTGTATACATATATACACAAGAGTACAGTAAACTATTTGCCCGACTACGCATAGTCTCGAATTTAGAATAAAAGCTCGCCTCCATCGGAGCAACCACAGTCTCGGAATCCACCGCCTGACTGGGTCTATAGTCCTTGAGATCCACCGCCCGAATATATAGAAGCTCTCCACTCACGTTTTCCCAAGTTTACTACATCTTCACTTAGTGCCTAATTCTTAAGTTTAAGACATGAATAAATTATCACACCTAGAGTTAGCTTTTCCCCTTACCGGACTTAATCACAAATACCGAGATAGCTCACATAGCCATATCTCAAAATAAATCAATTATTTAATTCAACGATTGCCGGTACCAGGGGTCTCACTAAACCTCTAGATCACAACCTTTCATGTTCTATAATCAATGGGTACTCATACTCTTCAATAATCATGTATTAAACCTCATTGTATTCATATCTTCAACTTATTTATAACTTAATCAATATCTTATTTTTGTAACATTCATAAAATTCAATTCATTCACTTAATCACAATTCTTTCAAAAAAAAAACAATATTTATTTTCATGAACTCATAACATAGATTCATCCACTTCAAATCTCATTAGCAACTTAATCACATATAATATCTTAAACCACATCAAGTATTTCTTATTCAAAAATAATTATATAATCTCATCAAAGAGAAATCAATAGCATTGCAATATTTCACTCTTCTTCTAATCAAAATAAAGGTCATAATTTTAAATAAATATTTTCGAATTCATCAACTCACTATCTATATCAATTTCCCTTTTAATTTCTCACAAAATACATGAAATATCATGAAACTATTTTTAATAAACTCTAAATCATTTTAGAGGAATATTAGATTTTTTCCCAAATTTTTATTTGCATTTAAACTCTCCTTTAAAACCAAAAACACAAAAAAATAACAAATTGAGCCACCGAATGAGTATTCTTAATTGTAACTGCAGGTATTGTGATATATATGTTTGTAACACCCATAATTCCAAATAAGGCTGAATTCAAAGTTCCACAGGATCTTTACACTTCACTTCGTACAATTTTACAAGAAATTTTGAAAATTTATATTACAACAGAGACTTTTACATTTAATAACACAGTGGAAGGTAAAATGAAGTACAATAATGAAAATAATATACAACTGCAACATCTTTAACATTTAAATAATCATCAGCATCAAATCAACTTTATATCTTCTTGAAAAATCCAAATCCTGCATATAAAACTGTAGGCACGTAAGTTGCTTACAACCAACGAAAATATTATACACGGCCATCCTCGCTATGTGGAAAATATAACGATCTTAATACTTTAAAAAAACACAATCTTGAATGTAAAATAAAGTGTTAAATGTGATTACTCTAAACATGTAAGTGTATGCAATGCCTTAATACCTAATGCAGATATTTTACGCTAAGATGACACTAATGCATACTTGTTCGGATTCTATGCATCCCATACTATATAGGTCCGAGGGAAAGCACCTACGTACTTTATATTAAAGGGTTTGATCCCTCGCCATGACAGATACCCAGTAATAAAACGAAGTTTAGACATCCCACGAGCACGGATCCCAGTCCCGGAGTCCACCGCCCGACTATACAGGAACCTCGTCGTGCGAACATCTCGTCAGTGTCCCTCTAGCCCTGGTATACATATATACACAGGAGTATGGTAAACTATCCGCCCGATTACGCATAGTCCCGGATTTAGAATAAAAGCTCGCCTCCATTGGAGCAACCACAGTCCCGAAATCCACCGCCCGACTGGGTCTATAGTCCCGAAAATCTACTGCCCGAATATATAGAAGCCCTCCATTCACATTTTCCCAAGTTTACTACATCTTCATTAGTGCCTAATTCTTAAGTTTAAGACATGAATAAATTATCACACCTAGAGTTAGCTTTTCCCCTTTCCGGAGTTAATCTCAAATACCGAGATTGCTCACATAGCCATATCTCAAAATAAGTCAATCATTTAATTCAACAATTGCCAGTACCCGGGGTCTCACTAAACCTCTAGATCACAATCTTTCATGTTCTAGAATCCATGGGTACTCATACCCTTCAATAATCATGTATTAAACCTCATTATATTCATATCTTCAACTTATTCATAACTTAATCAATATCTTATTTTTGCATCATTCATAAAATTCAATTCATTCACTTATTCACAATTCTTTCAAAAAAACCAACATTGATTTTCATGAACTTATAACATAAATTCATCCACTTCAAATCTCATTAGCAACTTAATCACATATAATATCATGAACCACATCATGTATTTCTTAATAAAAAATAATTATATAATCCCATCAAAGAGAAATCAATAGCATTGCAATATTTCACTCTTCTTCTAATCAAAATAAAGGTCTTAACCTTAAATAAATATTTTCAAATTCATCAACTCACTATCTATATAAATTTCACTTTTAATTTCTCACAAAATATATGAAATATCATGAAACTATTTTTAATAAACTCTAAATCATTTTAGAAGTATATTAGAATTTTTGCCAAATTTTTATTTGCATTTAAACTCTCATTTAAAACCAACAACACAAAAAAATAACAAATGCGGCCGCCGGGTTTCGAACCCAAGCCCCCGCCCCAGCTGCCCGGGGTCTCACTAAACCTCTAGATCATAACCTTTCATGTTATAGAATCCATGAGTACTCATACCCTTCAATAATCATGTATTAAACCACATTGTATTCATATCTTCAACTTATTCATAACTTAATCAATGTTATTTTTATATCATTCATAAAATTCAAATCATTCACTTAAACACAATTCTTTTAAAAAAAATAACATTTATTTTCATGAACTCATAACATAGATTCATCCACTTCAAATCTCATTAGCAACTTAATCACATATAATATCTTAAACCACATCAAGTAATTCTTATTAAAAAATTATTATATAATCTCATCAAAGAGAAATCAATTGCATTGCAATATTTCACTTTTCTTCTAATCAAAATAAAGATCATAATCTTAAATAAATATTTTCGAATTCATCAACTCACTATCTATATCAATTTCACTTTTATTTTTTCACAAAATACATGAAATATCATGAAACTATTTTTAATAAACTTCAAAATATTTTAGAGGAATATTAGAATTTTCCCCAAATTTTTATTTGCATTTAAACTCTCATTTAAAACCAAAAACACAAAAAAATAACAAATGGAGCCACCGAATGAGTATACCTAATTGTAACTGCAGGTATTGTGACATATATGTTTGTAACACCCCGAATTCCAAATACGGCTGAATTCAAAGTTTCACATGATGTTTACACTTCAATTCCTACAATTTTATAAGGAATTTTGGAAATTTATATTACAACAGAGTCTTTTACATTTAATAACACAGCGGAAGGTAAAATGAAGTACAATAATGAAAATAATATACAATTGCAACATCTTAACATTTAAATAATCATCAGCATCTAATCAACTTTATATCTTCATGAAAAATTCAAATCCTGCATATAAAACTGTGGGCACATCAGTTGCTTACAACTGACGAAAATATTATACACGACCATCCTCGCTTTGCCGAAAGTATAACGATCTTAATACTTTAACAAACCACAAACTTGAATGTAAAATAAAGTGTTAAAAGTGACTACTCTAAACATGTAAGTGTATGCAATGCCTTAATGCCTAATGCAGATATTTTACGCTAAGATGACACTAATGCATACTTGTTCGGATTATATACATCCCATACTACATAGGTCCGAGGGAAAACACCTACGAACTCTACATTAAAGGGTTTGATCCCTCGCCACGACAGCTACCCAGTAATAAAACGAAGTTTAGACATCCCACGAGTACGGATCCCAGTCCCGGAGTCCACCGCCCGACTATACAGGATCCTCGTCGTGCGAACATCCCGTTAGTGTCCCTCTAGCCCCGGTATACGTATATACACAGGAGTACGACAAACTATCCGTCCGACTATTCATAGTCCCGGATTTAGAATAAAAGCTCACCTCCATCGGAGCAACCACAGTCCCGGAATCTACCGCCCGACTGGGTCTATAGTCCCGGAGATCCACCGCCCGAATATATAGAAGCCCTCCACTCACGTTTTCCCAAGTTTACTACATCTTCACTTAGTGCCTAATTCTTAAGTTTAAGACATGAATAAATTATCACACCTAGAGTTAGCTTTTTCCCCTACCGGAGTTAATCACAAATACCGAGATAGCTCACATAGCCATATCTCAAAATAAATCAATCATTTAATTCAACAATTGCATGTACCCGGGGTCTCACTAAACTTCTAGATCACAACCTTTCAAGTTCTAGAATCCATGGGTACTCATACCCTTGAAAAATCATGTATTAAACCTCATTATATTCATATCTTCAACTTATTCATAACTTCATCAATGTCTTATTTTTGCATCATTCATAAAATTCAATTCATTCACTTATTCACAATTCTTTCAAAAAAACCAACATTGATTTTCATGAACTTATAACATAGATTCATCCACTTCAAATCTCATTAGCAACTTAATCACATATAATATCTTGAACCACATCAAGTATTTCTTAATCAAAATAAATTATATAATCTCATCAAAGAGAAATCAATAGTATTGCAATATTCCACTCTTCTTTTAATCAAAATAAAGGTCATAATCTTAAATAAATATTTTCGAATTCATCAACTCACTATCTATATCAATTTCGCTTTTAATTTTTCACAAAATACATGAAATATCATGAAACTATTTTTAATAAACTCTAAATAATTTTAGAGGTATATTAGAATTTTTCCTAAACTTTTATTTGCATTAAAACTCTCATTTAAAACCAAAAACACAAAAAAATAACAAATGGAGCCACCGGGTTTCGAACCCAAGCCCTCGCCCCAGCTACCCGGGGTCTCACTAAACATCTAGATCACAACCTTTCATGTTCTAGAATCCATGGGTACTCATATCCTTTAGTAATCATGTATTAAACCTCATTGTATTCATATCTTCAACTTATTAATAACATAATCAATGTCTTATTTTTACATCATTCATAAAATTTAATTCATTCACTTCAACACAATTCTTTCAAAAATGAAAAAAACAACATTTATTTTCATGAACTCATAACATAGATTTATCCACTTCAAATCTCATTAGCAACTTAATCACATATAATATCTTAAAGCACATCAAGTATTTCTTATTGAAAAATAATTATATATTCTCAGCAAAGAGAATCAATTGCATTGCAATATTTCGATCTTCTTTTAATCGAAATAAAGGTCATAATTTTAAATAAATATTTTCGAATTCATCAACTCACTATCTATATCAATAAAGGCCATCCTCGCTATGTCGAAAGTATAACGATCTTAATATTTTAACAAACCACAAACTTGAATGTAAAATAAAGTGTTATAAGTGACTACTCTAAACATGTAAGTGTATGCAATGCCTTAATGCCTAATGCAAATATTTTATGCTAAGATGACACTCATGCATACTTGTTCAGATTCTATGCATCCCATACTACATAGGTCCGATGACAAGTACCTACGTACTCCACATTAAAGGGTTCGATCCCTCGCCATGACAGCTACCCAATAATAAAATGAAGTTTAGACATCCCACGACTACGGATCCCAGTCCGGGAGTCCACCGCCCAACCATACAGGATTCTCGTCGTGCGAACATCCCGTCAGTGTCCCTCTAGTACCGGTATACGTATATACACTGGAGTACGGCAAACTATCCGCCCGACTACGCATAATCCCGGATTTAGAATAAAAGCTCGCCTCCATCGGAGCAACCATAGTCTCGGAATCCACAGCCCGACTGTTCTATAGTCCCGGAGATCCACCACCCGACTGTATAGAAGCCCTCCACTCACGTTAGCCCAAGTTTACTACATCTTCACTTAGTGCCTAATTTTTAAGTTTAAGACATGAATAAATTATCACATCTAGAGTTAGCTTTTTTCCTAACGGACTTAATCACAAATACCGAGATAGCTTACATAGCCATATCTCAAAATAAATCAATTATTTAATTCAACAATTGCCGGTACCCGGGGTCTCACTAAACCTCTAGATCACAACTTTTCATGTTCTAGAATCCATGGGTACACATACCCTTCAATAATCATGTATTCTTAACTTATTCATAACTTAATCCATGTCTTATTTTTGCATCATTCATAAAATTCAATTCATTCATTTATTCACATTTCTTTCAAAAAACCAACATTTATTTTCATGAACTCATAACATAGATTCATCCACTTCAAATCTCATTAGCAACTTAATCACATATAATATTTTAAACCACATCAGGTATATCTTAATCAAAAATAATTATATAATCTCATCAAAGAGAAATCAATAGCAATGCAATATTTCACTCTTCTTATAATCAAAATAAAGGTCATAATCTTAAATAAATATTTTCGAATTCATCAACTCAATCTATATCAATTTACTTTTAATTTCTCACAAAATACATGAAATATCATGAAATTATTTTTTATAAACTCTAAATCATTTTAGAGGAATATTAGAAATTTTCCCAAAATTTTATTTGCTTTTAAACTCTTATTTAAAACCAAAAACACAAAAAAATAACAAATGGAGCCACCGGGTTTCGAACCCAAGCCCCCACCCCAGCTACCCATGGTCTCACTAAACTTCTATATCACAACCTTTCATGTTCTAGAATCCATGGGTATTCATACCCTTCAATAATCATGTATTAAACCTCATTGTATTCATATCTTCAACTTATTCATAACTTAATCAATGTTTTATTTTTGCATTATTCATAAAATTCAATTCATTCACTTAATCACAATTCTTTCAAAAAAAACATTTATTTTCATGAACTCATAACATCGATTCATCCACTTCAAATCTCATTAGCAACTTAATCACACATAATATTTTAAACCACATCAAGTATTTCTTATTCAAAAATAATTATATAATCTCATCAAAGAGAAATCAATAGCATTGCAATATTTCACTCTTCTTCTAATCAAAATAATGTTCATAATCTTAAATAAATATTTTCGAATTCATCAACTCACTATCTATATCAATTTCACTTTTAATTTCTCACAGAATACATGAAATATCATGAAACTATTTTTAATAAACTCTAAAATCATTTTAGAGAAATATTAGAAAATTTCCCAAATTTTTATTTGCATTTAAACTCTTATTTAAAACCAAAAACACAAAAAAATAACAAATGGGGCCACCGAATAAGTATACTTAATTGTAATTGTAGGTATTGTGATATATATGTTTCTAACACCCCGAATTCCAAATAAGGCTTAATTCGAAGTTTCACAGGATCCTTACACCTCACTTCGTACAATTTTACAAGGAATTTTGAAAATTTATATTACAACAAAGTTTTTTATATTAATTACACAGCAGAAGGTAAAATGAAGTAAAATTATGAAAATAATATACAATTGCAACATCTTTAACATTTAAATAATCATCAGCATCAAATCAACTTTATGTCTTCATGAAAAATCCAAATCCTGCATATAAACTGTGGGCACGTCAGTTGCTTATAACCGACGAAAATATTATACACGGCCATCCTCGCTATGCCGAAAGTATAACGATCTTAATAGTTTAACAAACCACAAACTTGAATGTAAAATAAAGTGTTAAAAGTGACTACTCTAAATACGTAAGTGTATGCAATGCTTTAATGCCTAATACAGATATTTTATGCTAAGATGACACTAATGCATACTTGTTCGGATTCTATGCATTCCATACTACATAGGTCCGAGGGTAAGCACCTAACAACTCCACATTAAAGGATTCGATCCCTCGCCATGATAACTACCCAGTAATAAACGAAGTTTAGACATCTCACGAGTACGGATCCCGGTTTCGGAGTCCACCACCAGACTATACAGGATCATCATCGTGCGAACATCCCGTTAGTGTCCTTCTAGCCCCGGTATACGTATATACATTGGAGTACGGCAAACTATTCGTTCAACTACGCATAGTCCCGGATTTAGAATAAAAGCTCGCCTCCATCAGAGCAACCACAGTCCCGGAATCCACGGCCCGACTGGGTCTATAGTCCCGGAGATCCACCGCCCGACTATATAGAAGCCATCCACTTACGTTTGCCCAAGTTTACTACATCTTCACTTAGTGCCTAATTCTTAAGTTCAAGACATGAATAAATTATCACACCTAGAGTTAGCTTTTCTCCTTACCGAACTTAATCACAAATACCGAGATAGCTCAAATAGCCATATCTCAAAATAAATCAATCATTTAATTCAACAATTGCCGGTACCCGGTGTCTTACTAAACCTCTAGATCACAATCTTTCATGTTCTAGAATCCATGGGTACTCATACCCTTCAATAATCATGTATTAAACCTCATTGTATTCATATCTTCAACTTATTCATAACTTAATCAATGTCTTATTTTTGCATCATTAATAAAATTCAATTCATTCACTTATTCAGAATTCTTTTAAAAAAAAACAACATTTATTTTCATGAACTCATAACATAGATTCATCCACTTCAATTCTCATTAGCAAATTAATCACATATAATATCTTAAACCACATCAAGTATTTCTTAATCAAAAATAATTATATAATCTCATCAAAGAGAAATCAATAGCATTGCAATATTTCACTCTTCTTCTAATCAAAATAAAGGTCATAATCTTAAATAAATATTTTCGAATTCATCAACTCACTATCTATATCAATTTCACTTTTAATTTCTCACAAAATACATGAAATATCATAAAACTATTTTTAATAAACTCTAAATCATTTTAGAGGAATATTAGATTTTTTTCCCAAATTTTTATTTGCATTTAAACTCTAATTTAAAACCAAAAACACAAAAAAATAACAGATGGAGCCACCAGGTTTCGAACCCAAGCCCCTGCCCCAGCTACCCAGGGTCTCACTAAACCTCTAGATCACAACCTTTCATGTTCTAGAATGCATGAGTACTCATACCCTTCAATAATCATGTATTAAACCTCATTGTATTCATATCTTCAACTTATTCATAACTTAATCAATGCCTTATATTTGCATCATTCATAAAATTCAATTCATTCTCTTAATCACAATTCTTTCAAAAAAAAAAAAACAATATTTATTTTCATGAACTCATAACATAGATTCATCCACTTCAAATCTTATTAGCAACTTAATAACATATAATATCTTAAACCACATCAAGTATTTCTTATTCAAAAATAATTATATAATCTCATCAAAGAGAAATCAATAGCATTGCAATATTTCACTCTTCTTCTAATCAAAATAAAGGTCATAATCTTAAATAAATATTTTCGAATTCATCAACTCACTATCTATATCAATTTCACTTTTAATTTCTCACAAAATACATGAAATATCATGAAACTATTTTTGATAAACTCTAAATCATTTGAGAGGAATATTAGAATTTTTCCCAAAATTTTATTTGCATTTAAACTCTCATTTAAAACAAAAAACACAAAAAAAATAACAAAGGGAGCCACCGGGTTTCGAACCGAAGCCCTCGCTGCAGCTACAGTGACCATCCCTAAGTGCCACCGAGAACCACTAAGTCCAAGTGGACTTTCTGTTATAAAGGCAGACTCGAAACCTTACATACTTTGTCTCAGTGTTTTGGGATAATTAAAATCAAAACAAAAAAAGAAGGGGACTGTCAAGTTTCAAACTCAAGACCCCTGACCAACCCCCGGCTACAGTAACGTTTTTAAAGGGCCTCCGATAACCAGTAAGTCCAACTCCAACTACCAATGTGAAGTTAACATGCTAAAATTTTATTCATACCATACTGTGATTAATTATTTTCACAAAACTCGTTTATACCATCGATCTAATATTTGATCTAATCTTTTAGTAGACTGTAAATACTCTTTCCAGACTGAGTTTAATTGAAAAACAGTAACCAATAATTTTCAAACTCAAATTACAAACATATATATATATATATATATATATATATATATATATATATATATATATATATATATATATATATATATATTCAATTCGTTTTTTTTCCTCTCAATTGCACACATAAATTAGCATTTCTCCAAATTTTGAAACCAAAAATTGTATCTCTTATAAACTACTTTATGCACTCATTTGTGCTAATTAAAATTTTAGTAGTAAAGCTAACCATATCTCTTGACTACATATGAAATCTTTAAAACTCTTTCATACAAGTTATAAAATTCGACATTTACAATCCAACATGCATAAACTAGTATGATTCATGGCAATAATTCATTTGTTTTATTATTTTCTTTCTAACTATCATGATGTCAATTCCTTTTCTTGATCACAACATGGTTTCTACAAGTCATGGCACAAACACAATAGCATGGAATGATCTACATTTATCACATCAAATTAATATACTTTACTCATTTGTCAAAACTAGCATGCTTGTCCTATAATTAGAAAGCATAAAGACCACCCACCTCTTATGAAGACTTGCAAAATGATGAATAGACACAACTCTTAGAGACTCCTAGATCCAATAAGATCACCTAGTCCTTCTCCTTCTAGCAAGAGCACTCCAAGCCTCCAAATGCAACACAAGAACTCTCTCTAACTCTCTTTCTTTTCTTCTCTCTTTAATTTGTTAATTTAGGTGTAATGAGAAGACATTCGGGGGAGGGGGGGGGGGGGGGGGGGGTACTTATCTAACAGTCCTAATATGACATAAGTATTCACTTGGATGATCCATAGGTTATGTTTACATTCTGTTTAGATCTGTCTGGTGTTAAAATAGAAGATGATTAGATGATGAAATTCTGGGGTTGCCTGGTGTTAAAGGAGAAGATGAGGCCTACTGTCGGCATGCATTGGAGAATTTCGACGAAGAGAACTGATACATAATGTGTTAAACTGATACATAATGCACAAATGTAAAGAGTAATAAAAAAAACTATATTTTTTAAAATGTACATAATGTACAGAGTAATAAAAAAAACTATATTTTTATTTTTAATTTGTCGCTTACAGCACATATTGATTCTTAACACTATGAATCTTACAACATTATACATCCATCACTGCTCATTCTATACATGCTAGAGTGTACCACCTTAGGACGAACAATGGGTACACGAGGGGTAGTGGGATACTCGATAATTTCCAATACCTTCTATTCCATATATGAGTTTCCTCCCCGCCACTCCAGCTTGGTTGCAACAAATGCAGTGTACATGCTGGTTCTTCTCCCTCAGCTTCTTTTTCTTCATCTTCAGCTTCCCCCTCAACAAAATCGACAAATAATTACTGATTGTCTAACTCTCTCTAGTCTCTACTCCACTCCAAGTTGTTATGGATAACACTACAACACGACAAGCAGTTTATTAAGGATAGAAAAAGTATTACAGCATTCAGAGTTTGATATGGTAAAAAATATTTGCTGCAAGTAGCTGCATAGTTAACTAGGAGAACGGAGAAATGCAAAACAAGCCCTGTGTCTCCCAGCTTTTCAGTTCACCTACACTATCTGCGGGACGAGCATGGAGAAACAACTCTTCTAAAGATAGTCACCACAGAATGTGGGACAATAATACATAGGCTCTCCTAAAATGTAAATGGGTATAAAAGTAATTTAATTATAAAATCCATTCCCTCCCCTTGTGAACCAAACAAGAAGATAATTATTTTTCCTCCCCTCACCTCATTTGAACCAAATAGTCTTCATTAAAATTCCTCCCCTCCCTTTCCCTCCCCTCCCCCTCCCCTCCATTAAAACCCCTCCCCTCCCCTCCCCTCCTTTGAACCAAACAGAGCCTAAAATAAAACTATATCAAAAATAATATATGATAAAAAAAAAATAACAATAATAGGAATACTACAATTTTATGAATAATTCACATCTAATTTGTCTATTTTCATTTAATTTTATATACACGACATAATTTCTATATCTATAAACTTTAACACTCATATCAACTTACTTACATGAACACTCTTAAAAAAAACTCATACATAAATATACATGATGTATACATAAACACATATGCATTTATAACAATTTGATTCAGGTACATTTCCTAAGTAGTTGGGCCCGAGCTTGGCCCGAATCTTTCTCGGGCCTAAAAAATTAAGCCCGAGCTCGACCCGAAATGAGAATTATAAGCCCAAATTCGCTAATTATCGGGTCGGATCTAGGCATGCTCGGGTCGGGTTCGGGACCCTTAGTGGAAAGCCACTTTCATTGTGGAAACACGAGTGTTTCTAATAGGAGAATGATTTTCCACATGAGAAGTCAGTCTTCTATTAGAAACACGAGAGTGTTTCTACGGTGAAAGTTCCTTTTCACAATGAGAAGAAGATCTCCTATTAGACTTGCTCTATGTCTTTTCTCTGAACTCGTCTTTTTATTTTATAATTATTTTAATCAATATGATAAACTGGCCACCGTAAAAGTATTTTCGACGTGTTTTGAGAAGTTCTCACTTTTGGGTGATTTTCAACATATTTTACATGTATCCGTGCTTTACTTGTATGATGTGCTTTCATATATCAATTAAATATTATTAAGACATTTAAATTAGAATTTCATTAAATAAGATCGAATTACATAAATAGCATGCATTATTTTTACTAAGGGGTTTCATAACCATCGTGGAATTGCGAAAAATAAGCATCCTCTACATCATTTTGGTTGGTCGTAGCCACTGTCATTGCTACTATTGCCATCAGATTGAGCACGACAACGAATTATTTTTCTTTGTTCTTCCTTCTAGAATGCAGCCTTATCTGAAGTCTTTACGGTGGTGTCATATAACATTATTGCATTTTCCATTGCTCAATCCTCCCTCTGCTATCCATCGTTTCATTATTGCATTTTGGTCTCTTTAGTATGGGATTGCTTCCCTTGTAGGGGCCTTTTGGAATGGCTGGGGACTCCTACGCCTACTGCCCATCGTTTCATTTTGCGCAAGTGTAGTGCTTTTGGTTTTGACTATGCTTATGTGGAGTCTGCACTGTTGTGGTGGTTATTTCACCTTTCTTTTTTGTGTTTGTTAGGGATGTTCTTACTTTTCTCTTTGTGGTTGTTTATTATGCTCTGGGAGTGTTCTCCTTTTGTTTTTCTGGTCTGGGTTCTTTTTGGGTTGCTGGCGTGTTCAGGTATGTGCAGTTCATTTTCGATGGTTGTGGTGGGTGCTTTTATTGGTCCTCTGGTCCCTCCCTGCAATTCTATGCAGAGGGTTGAGGGCATTAGCGCAACCTATCCTTGGGTGTTCCTGTTATTTTGTGAGTGGGCGGTGCTATTTGCCTTTTCCATGCTGTATGTGTAATGCCCCGATTTTTCATTTAATGAAAAATTATTTTATTTTGCACATAGTGTGCACGTGCAATATTTTTGGCAATTATTTTCGTTATGATGAGTATAGATATTTATATATGTGCTTTTAATTATTTTTATATAAAGCCCTTCTTTCAATTAAACAAAAAGCCTTTTTCTTAAAGCCCAAAAATTCAATTCAATTATTGTTTTTATAATTATTATTTTGGCCCAAAAACTAAAGCCCATGAGTTAATTTATTTTAAATTTGTAATGTAGAATACAATTTAATGATTATTTTTATACAAAATATAATGTACAAAAAATGGAGACCAAGTTGCATGCACGTGCACTACACGTACACGTGCAATAGCACACTTGTGTGGCCGGTTTGGATCTTTTTCGAGGGAATTGAAATTTTCAAATGGAGATCATGCTTGGTGGTTACTTGGTTGTGGGTAGTTCATGCAACTCCTACTTTCATCTTAGCCCTCCATCTTATAACCAATTACTTGATCCTAGCCCTCCATTCCATCAAGATTTTAGTATAAATACCCCCCCTCATTTGTCTTCTTCATGAGAAATCTAATTGAAAACGATACATTTTTAAGTGTGAGTTGAGGGTGAAGGTCGGCATTGCTTCAGAAGGTTTCGGTGGCAAGGAGCAAGGAGGAGAAGTCACATTATCAAACTAGAAGGCTTCGCGGGATTCGTTTACTTCGTCAATAAGGTGGGTGTTTCTCAGGACTTCTAATATAATAATTATGCTATGGCAATAATGATTGTTACCATGCTTATGAAAAGTAAATTTAGATATATCAAATTGTTCTGCGTTATACTTATTGTGAAAGATGTGAAGGAATGATAATGAAGTAATGACACTTTAAAAAGATTGTAATTGGCTTGTACAGTCGACCGTCATGTGGACAAGTCGACTGGTACGAGGCGGATGCTTTTCTCATGATTTCTAAATTAGAAGATCTAATTATGTACATGTATACAAACTGAAGTGATAGAATTATTGCTAAATCCATATCCTCCATGCTGTATATAATTTAGGAGACATGAACGGATGAAAAAGAACTAGTGATAATTAGAGAACTGGGAATAACCCATACAGTCGACCAGTAAAGTAAACAGTCGACTGGTATATTGAAATAAAGTATGCACAGTTCAGAGTTCCATGAAACGAGGTATTTTAATGTGATGTTCTAGTGTGTTAAATTGAGATTAGTATTCATCTCTGCAAGTAAATGATGAGTAGATGAAAGTGCATGCTTAGCATTTCTTTGAGGAAAGAAAACATTAGTTATGTGAAATTTATATGTTGTGATGTTAGTGAACAGATAAGAAATTACATGTTTATGTTAGTATGAATATAACATAATGTGACAAACGATGTATGTGAATTGAAGAACAGAAGGGAAAGATGATTCCTTAATTTGAAATTTAACCTGTTCAGTCGACCGAATGCATGTAGCAGTCGACTGAATTGAGCATGAAAAGTGTACAGTTAAATCAC
>JACEHZ010000565.1:0-125000 GCA_017893485.1 Hemerocallis citrina | reverse complement strand
GATGGGTTAGCCTCCTTCACGGTTTCTGTGCAATATCATGACTCGGTGAACCCTACTAGTTCTTTAACGCTGCCATCCACTGGACCTCCGAAGCCAACCACCAAGTCTACAATGTCTTCCGCTCCCTTCCACCCCGGCTCATCTTCTTCTTCTAAAAAGGAATGGAAAGGGGCTCAAAAGTTCTCTTCAAGGCAAAAGTACCCTTTTCCTAGCAAGAATTTTGCGTCTCCTTGCAGCAACAAGATCTCACCCTCCAAAGCAACAAACCTCGTTTGGATCAACCGCAATATTTCTTCTATTCAGGCAGGGACGGTGCCGGCCTGTCTTACTTCTTCTTCGACTACCCTACCTCCCCTTCCTCCTTCCTTCGATACTATTAAGTCATCTCCACTGGAGAGGCCGTCCTCAGCGCTCCCTCCCTCCTCCCCTCCTCCCGCTACCAAGTTGCAGTCTCCTGACTTCCAGTGGCCTGCTTGGGAAGCCAACCCACATTATGCATCCGACTGGGATACTTTTCAAAGGCAAGCTCATTTCCCCCGCATCACTGACTCAGCTCCGACCCTTCCCTCCATCAAAGTCAAGAAACCGTTATCCACTAAAGAAGAGGGATGGATTGATCTGGATAATTTGCTTGAAGAAAAGGAAGCGGAGCTGAAGCATGAACTCTCTCTCAAAAAGGTAACTCCTACATGTTATTCCTTTAATTTCCTCCTATTTGACTTAAATGTCTCATATTGGCTCCCAAAGCTCACCTGGTGTTTTAGCAAATTCTCTTTTCGCCCTCTCCGGGCTTTTCTCCCGCAGTATTCATTTCTACATAAAGGCAATTGTGAAGGCAAAACTGGGTGTCTTGATACCCAGCGTTTGCTCCACAGACATCCCGCTTACAGGCTGTCGGTTTCGGGCCGTTATTTTGTAAACTAGCCCTACCCCCGCCTCTCCTCCTCCTCCTCTTTCTCTTTTCTCACCGATCGACACTTTGGACAAACCACTTCATTGGACTCCTGTTAAGGAGGAAGGGGGTTCTGGTCGTAAGCCATTGTCGGGCTGTAAGCAACCACCCCGACTCATTCGATCAAGCGCCCGGATCATGGCTAAAAAAACAGCGATAGCTATTTCTTCTCTTTCTCCCGGGAATCTCCCGATAGATTTAGATCATTCTGGGTGTATTCCAGCTCCCCCCCGAACACAGCTGAAGCAAAATTTATTAGGTTCAATATTCCAACCTCAATTTGACCTTTTATCTGATCAACATTTGGCTAGCATCGCCCGGGATATGGGCTTTATAGTCAATGCAGATAATCCGTCTGTGATCTCTTCCATAAGGTAGAAAGAATGTAACAGAGTTCGGGAACACCTACATATCGATGATTAGTCTTTCTTGGAACATCCGGGGCCTCAATTGCCCTGTTAAACAAAGAGCTATTTTTCAATTAATTAACCCTTCTCACTGTGACCTTATCTCAATCCAAGAATCGAAGATCGATTCTCCCTCCCCCACTATCTTTCGCTCTATCGGAGGATCCATTATTTCCAAATGGATCTCGTTAGACGCGATAGGATCGAGGGGAGGTATCCTTTTCGGCGTCAAAGAGTCGGTCTTTTCTCTTATCGCGGTTCGACGACTTAATTTCTTCCTCATCGTCCAACTGCACTGGACGGTTCTCAATTGTTCTCTTACGATGATCTTGGTTTATGGTCCCTCCACTTTAGATAGGCACCCTCTTTTTTGGAGCGAATTCCAATCGCTTCTCAATTTCACTAGCGGCCTTTATTTTCTCTGTGGGGACTTTAATGTCACCAGATTCTCCTCTGAAAGGTCAACCCCCTCCACCTATGATCATCACTCCACCTATTTCAACGATTGCATTCGAGCCCTGCAGTTATCCGATCTCCCTGCTTAACAGTAGATCATTTACCTGGTCCAACCTTCGTCAATCTCCGACAATGGCCAAACTTGACCTGTTTTCTAGTTTCCCAAAACTGGATTAACCAGTTTCACAACACTTTCACCAAGGCCTTACCCAACCCCTCCTCTGACCACGTTCCTATTGGCCATCTACTCTAATTTCCCCTTCCCTTAACATCATAAATTCCGTTTCGAAAAGTTCTGGTTACAAGATCAATTGTTCGTCAATCTTACTGAGGAATGCCTATCCGCAGTTACCGGATCTTCTGGTCTGGGTGGCATCCTCCTCAAACTTCATGCTATCAAATTCGAGTGCAAGATTTGGCACAACGATAGACAGTATAACACTAATTTCCTAAAAAACTTTCTTCTAGCTTCCATTGAGTCTTTGGATAAGTTAGAGGAGCTGGGTTCGCTTTCTGACTCCGGTCGAGCCGAACGGCTTTCGTGTATGCGAGATTACGCCGACATCCTTTATCAGGACCACATCAAATGGGCTTAAAGAGCCAGATGTAGATGGTTAAAGGAAGGCAACGACAATACCGCCTTCTTTTATAATTTTACTTCACACAGGCAACGTTGTAATCGAATCTCTTCGATCTCAGACAATGGTGTCGACCTTAATTTTGATTATGAGATCCATCGGACTTTCCTCTCCTTCTATAAAAAGCTTATTGGTTCGTCCAAATAGCATTCCATTAGCCTTGATTGGAACCATCTATACGGTCCTCAGTCACAGGACCTCTCTTCCTTTGAAGTCCTCTTTTCCTTGGAGGAGATTAAAATGGCGGTATTCGCTTTAAAAAGTGAATCAGTGCCAGGACCGGACGGATTCCCCGCTTTCTTTTTCCAAAAGTTCTGGCACTGTTTTAAAGATGATCTCCTCCGTATGTTTACGGAACTTCATCATGGTTCCTTTTCTTTCGATCGTATCAATTATGCGCACATCGTGCTTATCCCTAAAATGGTGGGAGCACACACTGTATCCAACTTTAGGCCCATTAGCCTTATCAACACCACTTTCAAAATAATCATGAAAGTCCTTTTCGCGAGGCTCAGTGCGGCTCTTCCTCCCCTCATTGATCCTGCCCAATCGGGTTTTATCAAGGATCGTTTTATCCTTGATAGTGTTGCTTTGGCCCAAGAAATAATTTCTCATTGTCACCGATCTAACTCCGAAGGTATCCTTCTCAAACTAGATTTCCAAAAAGCTTACGACAATGTCAGCTGAGATTTCCTGTTAGACATTCTTATTAATAGGGGATTTGGTCCCAAATGGATTGCTTGGATTAAATCCAGTCTTTTCTCTGGCACCTCTTCCATCTTAATCAATGGATCCGAAGGTCACAAATTCAAAATTAAATGTGGCCTCCGCCAAGGTGACCCGCTCTCTTCCCTCTTATTCGCCCTAGTTGTAGATATTTTTAGTAAACTTCTTCGCAATGCATCGAAAGTTCAGGTCATTGAAGGTCTAGGTGACTCGCGTCTATTTCATGGTGTTCTCAATCTGCAATATGCGGATGATACTATTATTTTTGATAAACCAAACCCTCACTCTCTCCGTAACCTTAAGCTTCTACTCTATTGCTTCGAACTAGCTTCAGGACTTTCAATCAATTTTCAAAAATCTTCGGTCCTCTGGCTGGGAGGTTCTCCTAATCGCCAGACCGAGATATCCAACTTCTTTAACTGTCCTATTGCTTCTTTCCCCATTACGTATTTGGGTATCCCCTTGAGATGGGGTAAACTGCATAAATCAAACTGGTCGCTTATGGTTGATAAGGTAGAATCCAGGCTTAACGTCTGGGCTGGGAAACTTCTCTCCCGTGGAGGAAGACTTATCCTTCTTAACTCAGTTCTCTCTTCTATCCCTCTGTATATGATGTCTTTCTATTATGTTCCCTCTTGGGTTATCAAGAGGATAGACCAAATCAGAAGTAACTTTCTCTGGTCAGGTTCTTCCAATCACAAGCCAGGCTCGCACCTTAGCAAATGAAAATTGGTCTGCTCTTCCAAAGAGGCTGGGGGCTTAGGGGTTTTGAACATTAGGCACCATAATTTGGCACTGTTGGGTAAATGGCTTTGGAGGTTTTTTAAATTTGACCATTTACCTTGGATCCAAAGTATCAAAGCTAACTGCTATTCCAATCGCCGGAGGTGGGATTTCCCACCCAGTATCCACCATAATGCCTCCCCATTCTAGAAGGGGGTTTGGAAAACAGCTGACGCTTTCCAATGCGGTATCAGCCATGACTGTTTCGACGGATCCAAGACCATATTCTGGTCGGACCTTTGGATTGGTAATACCAATCTCGCCTCTTCTTTCCCAAATCTCTTCTGCCTGGCTTCCAATCCCCTTGCCACCGTAGCAGAATCATTCACCCTTATTAATTCGCAAAGGCATTGGGTTATCCCTTTCTTTGCCAATCTCCTAACTCATTTAATTTCTGATTTTAACAACCTCCTCATTTCCCTTAACAATTTTGAGTGGAGTACAAAAGAAGACTTCTCTTGGCGTTGGAACTCAGCGAGGACTTACTTAGTTAAATCTTTTTATCACTTTCTTAACTTTAGAGGCATTCTCTCCCCCCTACGCTGACTTCATTTTGCAATCATGTGCCCCCTTAAAGTTAAAATTGTAATCTGGCTTGCTTTCAACAACAAGTTGCTTACCGTTGAAATCCTCAACAAAAGAAATTTAGCGTGGGGCCAGTTGTGTCCTCTCTGCTCTAATAATATTGAAGACGTTGATCACCTGTTTGTTGGTTATGAGTTCACGCGCCCGCTATGGAAAATTACCTTTCTAGCATGGGAATTCCACTCTATCCCTCCCAACCTCTACTCTTGCTGGTCTATTCCGCCCTCGAATAAAAAGTACCACAAATCTTGGATTCTTTCGGTTCAGACTATATTCTGGATCATTTGGTTGGAAAGAAATAAGAGATTATTCTCACACTGCGCTTCCTCTATATATCTCATAATAGAAGATTATTTATTTCTTTTTAATTTCTGGTCTTCGAAGTTAAAAATCGAACCTAGAGATTCTCTCTTCAGCCACAGGCTAGATGACGCTTTACTTTGTCTTTGCACTCTTAATGCTTTATAAGTTTCTTTATTTCTACGATTTATTGAATTTTCTCTTCTATTTACGACTTCTTGTTTATCCTTCGAATTGATAGCAGGCTTGAAGATGTTGTGGGATTATCTCTTTTGGTAGCGGAGCTAATGTGCATTTTGATTGGTAATTCTTCTCCTGCACTTATAGCGCAGTGGATGCTCTTTTCTTCTTTTCTCCTACTTCTTTAAACTGCTTTCTGTTTCGCTATGGGGAGCCTATCTTGGCTCTTATCTGGAATGTACGGTGTTGTATCTATTTTGCTGGTTTTGGTTTACTGGTTGTTGTTTACCTGGCGCCTCCAGGCTGGGTCCCATGCCTGTAATAGAGGTTGGGTTATTTTGTGGATTTGGTGCCTTTGAGCGCTCTTTGGAACTGCCTTTTATTAGTCTGTTGGTATGGATGTGATTGCCTCTCTTTTGCTTATAAGTGCTTATCAGTTTTGTGAGTATGTAAGCTCTATATTGTTCCTTTGTTCTCTGCAACGATTTGGTGACTATAGCCTCCTCGTTTTGCTTTGTTGAACTATGCTGCACTATGACTTTGTCCTATCCGCTGGTCTTGTTATGACCGGTCTGTAGCTATTTTCACTTCTTCCTATTTTCGTTTCGTTGCGATCGTTTGCAAGTTGTTGGCCATGACTGAGTTTTTTAAGGGATTTTGATTTATGGTCGGGCCGTTTGCTTGGCTGTTATTTTCTCCCAGCCGTCGAGTGCTGCTCTGGCCTCGGATCAGGCACCTATCTGTGATCATCGGGATTCCTTCTTGGTTGCTCCACCATGCTAACGGTGCTTTTCGGGTGCCTCTGTTAGCGCTCTCCTCTAGCAGCCAGGCTCGATCCCCCGCTCGATCTCTCTTTGGCAAGGGGTACGTGGGCCGTCTCTGTTTTTGCGGTGCAGTCCCCGACTACGAGCCAGATCACTATTTCTTTTTTATTCTACCTGTTGTGTCATTGTGTTTTTTTTAGCTGTTGGTAGTTTGTTTGGTGCTGCCTTCGAGCATTCTTGTTTTTCTTCAACTGTATTGTTAGGTTTTACGGCTTGTAAAACGTATTCTGTATTACTTTTGATTAATATAATCGTTTGCTTGGCTGGAGTCACAAGAATCTATCCGATTCATCAAAAAAAAAAAAAAAAACATTATCTTTCATTGTCACTTTTATCACCCTGCTATTTTTCTAGTTTTTCTGATACTTTTGTGTTTCGTTCGCTTGATACTCAAAGAGTCCTTATATAAGTTTGATGTATTTTCCCACATTGCGCATTTTTATGCTACATTTCTTTCTTGGTATTGAGAATTTTCTATATACCATAGTAATATTTTTTTCGATGTGTACGAAATACAACTTTTACCCTAGTAAGTTCTAAGAAAAGAACTGTTCTAGGGGGGGAGGGGAGTGTAACACCTCGCAAAATTGATTTATGACAATTTTTCCCCCGTGTGTTACGCACGTGTATTTTGTACCGTTACGGATAATATATGTAACGTATTTTAATATAAATATCATACATATTTTGTATTTATACTATTTATGCATTTTCCATCTTCTCAAGATTTATTTTATCCTATTTGAGCCAACTCAAATACTAATTTTCCATCTGTGTTTTCACGTGCATTGCACGTGTTATCGATGCACGTGTCAATTACGTATAATATTTTCTACGTGTTACAATTATTTATTTTATGACTTGTTTGAATTCATTTTATAAATAGAAATTTAATTTTCTCCTATTTTAATTAAAATATTTTTTATACGTGCGGTGCACGTGTTTTCTATGTACATATTGATTACGTTGTGGAATACATAATAATTAATGAAATATATCTTTCGTATGATGTATTTCAATTATTTATAAATATTTCCCCGTCGATGAAATTTATTTAGTATTTTAATATTTTGCGTGCGACACAGTGTTTGTAGTGCACGTGTTAGTTGCATTATCTTTCAAAATGAAATTCATAAAGTATGTGTGTCTATTTTATAAATGCATGAAAATTATAATTTTTAATAAAACTAATTTTATATGCATATAAACATATGTTTTAATTTAAAAATAAAAATATTAAAATGTGAGGTGGTGTGCACAAGTACGTGCATGTGCACACGTGCATTGTGCACATAAGAAGAGTTGGCATGAAAACATTGGGGCTCTGACCTGGTCTTGGAAGTGGAGATAAAGGGGAGAGATAGTAGGGTTAGTGGGCCATTAACCAACTAATCACTTATTAATATAACCTTAAGCCAAACATTCTTTCACATATCCTTAATATACATAAAAAAAATCTAAACAGTGAGAAAAGAAGGTCAGAGGCTTTCGGGAGTGGAATTTCGCTGTGCATTTCGTTGGTCTTGCTGGCTTTAGGAGGTTTTAGAAGTGCTTTTGAAGAGTTGAATTACTAGTTTAATCAACTTTAAGGTGGGTGTTTCCAAATACTTCTAATTTGTTAGAATTATATCATGTTTAGATACTTTATAATGCAGTTGTAGATGAAGTTTTGTTAGTTTATGCTAAAATTCTAGGTATGATTCATGTGGTAAAGAATGTACAATTTTAATTGAATGAAATGCATGATGTAGTTTAAATTTTATAATGTGTGAAATTAGAAAAAAATTCAACTTGCATATTATTGAATGATTGCCATGAACACTTTGAAATTTTCGTTGTATAAATAGAACTTTTGTGAAGGAAATAAATTGATATTGAGTTGGGAAAAATTTCCCTATCTTGTTAAATTGATATTTTAGAAGTGTGATATGAACAATATTTTAATTCGATGTTGAGATATTTGATAAATATTTTAAATTTTTGTAGAATTGCTAGACACTTGAATAATCAGTAAATTCTCGTGATTAGACTCTTTGATTTGTGTAGAATGAGTAGAGGAATCAATGTGAGAAATTATAGACATTGAATGTTTTTAAAATGGTAAATTAGACATGAATTAAATACATAAGGGTTATAACCCTATAGTAGTTGTGATATGAGCTTAGGCTCAATGGGTAGGTGTTTGTTCGCCTCCTTGTTTGCCCTGGTTCGAGCTTCGTTGTGCCCCTGTTGTTTACTGTTTAAAAAGAGAAACTTTTTGAAAAGTCAGAGAACAAAGTGCGTAGACATTTAATAATTTTAACATCCTATAGTGTGTGATGTGACTGCTAGCTCAGTGGGAAGGCGCTTGGGTGCCAAGTAAGGGGTACGAGTTCTATGCCAGGGGCTGGCACTTTTCAAAAGTTGATTTTTTTGAGTTTTAATTGCTTTTTAAAAAAAAGGAATTTAATTGCTTTTTTTGAGGCGGGACATTCACAAAGAATTTGAAAATAAACAATAGGAATTTTTCTTAGAAGTTTTACACTGATTTGAAATGAAATATATATATATACATATATATATATATATATATATATATATATATATATATATATATATATATATATTCATTTGGGATTATTTGAAGACAAGGTTAATGGAGTTCAAATATCAAATAAATGTAATTGAAGACAAGGTTAATGAAAGTTTTTCTTTCGAATTATAAAGACAAAATATTGAATTTAAAGATTGAGAAAATTTATGTCTCAATTTTGTAAAGGGTTTGATATTTAAATTAAATGATATAAATTAAAGAAAAAATGTTTTGATTGAGTTACAGATTATTTGTTTGGAAACGATTAAATTTTGAAGAAAAGAGTTTCGAGAAAATTGGAAAGCGGTTAGTTTATTTTGCTAATTAAAAGTTGTTATGAGAATTTTGATTTGGAAATTATGGTTGAATAATTAGAAAAATTTGAATACTTCGGGGATGAAGAAAAAATGTCGATTTAAAGTTGAAATATTGTTACTGAGGTTGGATATAACCTATTGTGATCTCTAATGAGATAGTTGTTGGAATCTAGAGGCTAGGCGAGACCCTAATAACCGGCAGTTTTATTAACGAAATTTTTGAGGAGTAACCATTGTGGGTTGACTCTCTCTTGAGAAGTAGCTAGTTTGGGCTGACTGTCTCTTGTGTTGATTTAAAATCCGGTAGGGTAAGCTAGCTCTAGGTTGTGATGAATTTAACTAAACCTAAGGACAAGCATTAGCTGGAGATATGATAGAAACGATGAACATGTCCGGTAAAGAATGTACAGCTGCTAAGGGTTCGAGATCGAGGAGTACACCCGGTAAATCTACATGTGTTAGCTAGGGGTAGACCGGTGAGCTCGATGAATTGCCCGGTAAAGGACTGCGGTCCCTAGGAATGTTCACGAACTGAGGATATGCCCGGTAAATCCACGGTGTGGGCTAGGGTTATGTCTGTCTATCATTGAAAAGGCCGGTAAAGAGACTGCAGTTCCTAGGAATGTTCGGGACAGATAGGATATGCCCGGTAAATCCACTGATGTGGGCTAGGGGTAGGCCTAGTTCGTAGTTGCGAGAGATCCACTTGCTAGGATTCATGGCTGAAGATACGCTGGGTAAATCCAGTGAGTTGGGCTAGGGGTAGGCTAGTAAGGTCCAATTTCCTGGTGGTGCGACTCTTCGGTGATTACGCGTTGGAGTATATTCATTGGGTTAGGTTGCATGACGTGGGATGTAAATCCTATGATGTGGAGTACCTTAAGGGCTTGCCTTCGGACCTATGTAGTATGGGATTCATAGAATCCGAACAAGTATGCATTAGTACATCGTTGTGTAAATCTGCATTAGGCGTCTAAGCATATCATACACTGACCTGTTTAGGACAGTCACTTTTACACTTTGTAGTGCATTCAAGTTTGTGTTTGCTAAAGTATAAAGAATCGTTATATTATGACATAGCGAGGATTGGTGTTTTATAATATTGGGTCGGTTGTAAGCAAATGACGTGCCCACAGTTTTCATTGCAGAGTTGGGATTGACAAAAAGAACACAAAGATGAATTGGTGCTAAAGATTGCTTTCATATTTTAGTTGCTGTCCTCCAAGTTATAATTATCATGTTGTATTTATCTATTTCTGTTGTGTTAATGTAAAAGAACAGTGTTGTATGAAAAAGTTTTAAATTCCATATAAAATTGTACGAAATAAAGTAAAAGATCCTGTTGTGCTGCGAATTACCGTATTTTGGAATTCAGGGCATTACATCCTGTGCAGAACAGAGGGCAAAATACCTCAGTCACAAGGGCTGAATTGGATAAATTCAAGCTTGACATCCTCCATGCTCTCCAAGGGAGTCAAGGTCTGGGCCTCCCCCCTAATGAAGGATCCATCGACTCAACTGGATCTCAAAAGAAGGACGACCAAGTCCTTCACCGAATCCAAGATGTAGAGAAACGTCTAGAAAAGATGAAGAGTGAGAGAAACCACTCCAGCAGGGCCTACCGCCCTAGCTGACCTCCTTTCAGCAGAGCTATCCTTGACGTACCCATCCCAAGGGGCTTCAAGGCTCCTCAATTCGAATCGTACAACAAGGAATCAAACCGGACAGAACCATATCGAGAGCTTTAAAACACTCATGATGGTCTATACACACTCATGTGTCAAATATTTCTCACAACACTGAAAGGATCAACAAGAGAATGGTATTCACGTCTGACTCCTGAATCCATCTTTTCCTTCGATCAGATCGAAGAACTCTTCATTGAACACTTCGTTACTAGCCGGAGAGCTGAAAAAACCCGTCTCTCCCTACTAGAACTGAAGCAAAAAGATGGAGAACTGCTAAAGGACTTCGTCAAGCATTTTACAGTGGAAGCGAGGTCAATTTCCTCCTTGGCCTCCTCAGTGGTGGTTGCAGCCTTCTGCCACAATGTCATGCATGAGGAATTGAAAGCATCCCTCTCCAAGAGGCCACCTCGAGATTTCACTGAGCTCCTAAAAAAGAGTGAAAAGTACATCAGAGTCGAGGAAGCTCTCAGCCCTCAAGTTAAGAAAGAGTCGCTTTCCGGGAAAAAAAACGGAAGAACTCAAGTGAGGAAGCACCTAAGAAGTTTCAGAAAAACAGTGTAAGTCAACGCCATCCTCCTCCTACGCCCCGCTTCAAAAAATTTACTCATTTGAATACAAGTGTGTCTGTCATTCTCATGGCGGTTGAAAAAGAAGGGAGTTAGTCCTCCTTCCTGTAACACCCCGTGTTAAGAAATATATATGGATAAATAATTAATTGGAATTGGTCCTATAGAAGGTTCTATATGGGGGGTAATTGAATTAATTATGAGATGAGGGGGGCCAAGGGGAAAGGGACATCGCTGAATGGCTGTGCTGCTGCCGTTGCGTCATGAGGGTGACCTGGCATTTTCATGTGGGGCCAGCCACCCAGGAGAGAAGAACAGCGACAACTGTCTGCTGACGTGGGCATGGGGCCCACTGTTGGGGTTGTGCTCACGGGAGAGGGGAGAGAGTGTTGTGGAATTTGTCCCATATTGGGAATTGCAAGAGATTAATAATTAATAAATAATAATGCCTATGATTAAGAGTCACCAATCCGGTTAACCACCTTTTGAAAGGCATCCTGTGGTGCACAATTGTTTGCTAAAATTGCTGATCAGGGTCGGGGCATTACAAATGGTATCAGAGCCAGTTTTTTCGGCACCGAGTGTGCGGCATGTCTAGATAGTCTGACGGTGGACTAGGGACTATGGAACCAGTTTGATAGTGAAATCCGGAACTGTGGTTGCTTGTTATGATTAGTCTGATAGTGGACTCCGAGACTATATACCCAGTTTGAGGGTGGACCCCGAAACTGTGGTTGCCTAAGGGACTATGATTGGTTTGACGGTGGACTCCGGAATCATGAATAGTCGGGCGAATAGGAAAAGTAGATGTTCCACATCGGCTGGAAAGGAGATCTTGCACTAGATTGTGCATGCCCTGTACTCAGCGAGGATGCTGATTTCTAAAGGAGGGGGGTGTAACACCCCGTAATTTCAAGAGATATAATATAGTATATATAATATATAATAATATAATAAGAATTAAGAGCTTTCCCCCATAGGAATTCCTATGGGGGTGGGCATGTGAAATTATTAGCTGAGGTAGGGGCCATGGGAGAAAAGGCAGTATGTGTGAATGCTGTTAATTGCTGCTGCTATCACATATGTGTGACGTGGGCAGTGGGCCCGGGAGCACAGGCAGCGGAATGCTGCTGTGTTGCCATGTGGCATGGGGCCCACCTAGATTTGACTTCGTCTGTGTGTCTCTTTCGCAAGAGAGAGAAAAAGCAGCGGAAATGCATATCAGGAATTGCACAAGATTAAGTAATAATAAATAGTAATGCCTATGATCAAGAGTCACCAATCCAGTTAACCACCTTTTGAGATGCAGCCTGTGGTGGGCAGTTGTACTAAATAATAAATAATTTGTCTGATAAATTGTATAAATTATCTGAGTTTGGGGCAAGGGCGTTACACTCCCAGAATGACAACTTTTGGCAAGAGAAGAGATAAGGGCCTATGGTGCGCATTCCACAGAGGCCATGGACATACAACTGACAATTGCAAAGCCCTCAAACAAGAAATTGAAGACCTGATTCAGCGGGGCTATCTCTCTTAGTTTGTCCAACGCCACAACAACGCCGAAAACCCTCTGCCACGGGGGGCTAATAAGCATCCTGAAAGGCCATCTGAATCGTGAGACTCTGAGCACATGGCCATTCTGCTTACCATCCATGGCGGACCCATGGGGGGAGATTCTAACTCCTCTTGCAAAGCTTTTGTAAGAGAGGTTAATTCGGTTCATAACACCCCACCCTAAAAGGGTCCTAGCCTCTCAATATCCTTCTCTGATAAAGATCTCGAGGGCATCAAAACGCCTCATTACGATGCACTGATTATCAATCTAGGCATGGCAAATCATGAGGTGCGATGTATCCTTGTAGACAACGGCAGTTCCGTGAGCATCCTCTTTATGGCCGCATTCGATGCGCTAAAAATCTCTCGAGACCGACTTAAGCCAGTCAGCTATACACTTCATGGCTTCTCCGGTGTACCCGTCTAGGTCGAGGGAATTGTCGCACTCGACGTAATGGCAGGGAAGGCCCCAGCAACTCGGACAGAATCTTTAGCCTTCCTGGTAGTCGATGTCACATCCGCATACAATGCAATATTCGGCCGCCCAGGACCAGCCTCTTTCGCCTCCGCGTTTCATATGAAAATGAAATTTCCAACAACAACAGGCATAGGCCAAGTGGTGGGAAGCCAATAGGCAGCACGAGCGTGCTACACTGCTACAGTGGGGGATTCGATTCTCCCTCTCAATGCTGAAGAACTACTACAGGAAAACAATAGCTGTATCATAGGGCCATCAAACGAGGTCAAAGCTTCTACACTACGCTGTCCAACCGAGAATTTTTGAACTTGTCAAGTTAACTCCTCCTAGCTCCACGCACGTCCTCATCAGAACCCAATAATACACTCAACTCCCTCACTCGAAGCCACTCCACTCATTCATCAGAAACAAACAATCTTGCTTAAGCACGTCGGTCCATCAAAAGATTCCTCCGTCTCTAGGCAAAACAACGGGGGCTCCTCCAAAGCAGGCAAGTCCAGAAAAGGTCTACCAAGTTGTTCGCTTGACAGCTCATCAACTTAAAGACCCGGGAGGCAGGGATATGTTGGTAGGGACTTCAAATGAGCGATGCCTTATGAAGTACAATGAAAGTGTCTAAAACACGCTCTCCTAATTTCCGCAGAGTTTTTAACATTTTGTAATAAAGGCCAGCCACTAGAGCAGCAATTTAGTTTTTTCCTTTCAATAAAGACCACATTTACTAACGGTTGTGCATGTAATAAGGGCCAGCCACTAGAGCAACCCCTTAGTTTATTTCTTAATAAAGTTAGCCAATTTATTTTATTGCATCTCAGTTAATTTATTGAAACAAACAATGAGCTAAAACACCCAACTTATACTTAGAGCGGAGCTAAACACTCGTTTTATTACTCTCGCAACATGCAACCCTGGACATTTAGAGCACAACTCACCGATCAATCTGTTCCTGAAACTAGTTAAAGTTCCTTGGAGATTTATACAACGAGTTGAGTGCCAAACTTATACATATAAAAGTCACCAAACACTCGGTAAAAGTCTTCCCGTAAGACGGTTTTGGTGTCCATACCCATGGCTCGAAGAAACTCTAACAATTTGCAATAACGCAAGTTCACAGTGCACTTTGCCATTCGATCTTTTCCTGCAATCCGTTAGCGCATCGACGACCGGTTCGGATCCATACCCATGGCTCAAAAGAGACTCTTTCAATTTGTAAAGAAGCAAGTTCAGAGTGCGCTTTTCCATTCGATCTGCTCCTGCAACATGTTAATACTTAAACTAACAAGTTCGGAATCCATACCCATAGTTCAGAGTTACTCTCGCAACCTGTAATTACACACGTTCAGAGTTTAACTCGCCATTCGATTTGTTCTTGCAACTAGTTAAATTCCCTCAACGACAAATTAAGAGGTCCAAAATCATGGATTGTAGTTACTCTAGCAACACTTGTAAAAAGCAACACTTGGAGTTCAATTCTCAATTTGATGCGACTCTCACAATTTGTCAGAAGTCCCATACAACAAGTTTGAAAAATAAAACTCAATCAGTGTTGTCCCTACAACTAGCGAGTTCAAGATGGAGAAATTCCAAACTCCGCCAAACACCATCGGTAGTTCGTTAGCTATACGGAACAGACTTGAGGCCCTTTTATTTAGCTACAAAGAACCTAGTCGACCTGTTATTTATCTACAAAGAACCTAGTCGATGGCGCCTCAACCATGACAGTAAGGACCAAGCATATGAAAAGAGTTCATCAAATCACAGAATTATCACAAAACATGTTCATATTCAGTGGTACTACAGATATTTACAAGTATAGAATCATCAATCATAAAACTCGATCTACAAGCCGTCCTCGCGACTTAGTGGGCGAGAAACGTTGTTCCTGAGAGACATAAGCCTCCTTGTGGATCGCCTGACATTCACCTCCTTTCCTTGACCGCCATCATCTTTCACAGAAAATGTCAATCCCATAGATTGAGATTGCTGGCCGGCACATGAGGCACGTGACTCTCCACCAACCAAAGTCAAACTCAACAAAGCCGATACGCTGCTAGGGGCGCTACCAGGATGTCGAGGGGGCACCAAGGCCATTGGCACCGTTCCCCCAACGATCGACCCGACTCCTCTTACTGTCGAACTCTCTTTTGCATTAGTCATGATGTTTTCTTTTGCTCCAACCATTGTTTCCTTTTTCACATTAATGATGTGCGAGGTGCTTGCCGTCCGCAACCCACCAAGCCTCGCTTGAAGGCGATATAGCTCCAAGTCCTTCTCGACGACTATTTCTCTGAGTAGTGCACACTCTCCTATACTGTCTTTCGTCACTTTTAGAGGCAATGGCAAGTTGATCAGATGATCGGAATTACAAAAGTGCTAACTCGCAATCCCTCTCAATGAGCGCCGACTTAAGGCGAACAGACTCCAACCATTCCTCATCTGACTGAACATGCAAAAGATCGACTGCCAACTCTGTTATGCGCAGTCGCTTACGAAGGTGCTCTGTCTCGTCACTACAAGGTTTTTCACTGGATCCCACGATAATCTGTCAACAATTCCAAAAGCATAGTCAAATAAAGGATTAAAGTACTAAGTGTCACGGACAAGCATCGCTTCAAAGCACATCAACACAACACGACAACTGATAATCAATCTAGAAGATAGTTTTTCAAACACTAAAAGAAAGATACATAAATGTGGTGGTCAGTCCACAAGTAGGCATCACAAAAAGTAAACTGCAAGTCCCAAACAAAACAAATCAAGAATAGCCTAGAAGATGAAGGACATATCAAGGTGAATCAAGCATTCACCTGCTTCGGTGCCACCCCGGACAAGGAACCCCCAGCTGCGCCCTTTTCCTTGTCCTTCTTCCCAGAGCCACTCCTCGCACCACCCGCAGGTGTGCCGATCCCACCATTGTCCTTTCTGTCTGTATCCAGGGGTTCACCAGGTTGAAGGGTCACATGGTAGCCTTTCCCGTCGAAACTGGGAACACGCTCCACCACATGTGAGATCGCTAAGGCATAAGACTTCAACATCACCCCTTACATATTAGATTTGCACTCCGCGTGAACCTTGTCCACCTGGACCTTCACCTCCGAGGCTGCATCAGTGCGGGCCTTCTCCAACTCCAGTAGAAGACCGACGTTCTTCTTCTCTAATGCCTTCGCTCTCTCCTTGGACGCCTCCGGCTCGAGGCACATTTTCTCTTTCCTCGCTGCCAACGCCTCTAACTCAAGGCGTGCCTCCTTCTTTTTCTTCTTCATCCCTTCCAACTCCGCTTTGGACTCTTTGATGGCCTTCTTCTTGTCCTTCTCGACATGAGAGATGCGAACCCTCATGTTCTTCTCCTCAGCCGCATAAAATTCCACCAAGTGGCCGAAGTGGCTCATTGCCTGAAACAAGGAGAAAATGGTTAAAAACATAACGATACAAGAAAAGGAAAGCGCAAGCTAAGCAACTAAGGGGACTAGATCATACCGTCACATGTGCCCTCGCTATTTCCAAGACTGATCTTTCAGGGCACTCCATCTTCAACCTTTCCCTGTCGGAAGGAGTAGGAATGTGGTGACAAGCCTCAAGGCAAGCAACAGAATTCCCCAAAAAGTTCTCCTGGGCTTTCACGTTCCAGTTGGGGGTGTAGACCATGTCCCTCTGATTAGCGAGCACCACGGTAGCCATAGCAATCAGTGGAGCTGACACGGCACTAGCCACGACTGCAGCTAAGGAAGAACCTGCCTCAACAGCAGGTGGTACCCCCGTGGGAGGGGGGGCTCAGTCTGTGCAACGGGAGCCAGGGGCGGTAAGTCCTAGGAAGAAGAAGGACGCATCGCCAACTTCTTCCGCTTCTTTAGCTCTTTCTCCCTCTTATTCAGTAGCGCATCCAGGTCTGCAAAAATGTTCTTTAAATTCATCTCTGTCCTTCCTGCAAGATGAAACACGGAGTAGTCAGAAATCGTAGATCAAATGAAAACAGTAGAGACATGAATAAAAGAACTAGAAATCAACAAAAGCATGGATAACAAGGAATGAAAACGATAACTGCAAAATCGTACTAGGAACGGTCAGTCCAAGAATGCCTTCAAAGAGCACTTCGTTGGTAATATCTTACCACGACAACACCTTCAGTCCTAGAAGAGCATCACCAAGGCCCTTCTCCTCCAAGGTCATTACCGGCTCCGCTCGCACCGCTGCAGGGACCGTGCCCCTCCAAGTAGTGGGAATCTCCTATGGCTCGGCACTGCGAACGACAAAAAACTTCTGCTTCCTACATTTTATCGATCGAGGAGCATCGACTAGCCTCCTATTCTTGGGAGGGCTAAGATACCAATGCTCCCCTATTCGGATAAGTTGGATAATCTTGAATTGTTGTCTGAACACCGTGAGACTCGGCTCTGCTCCGAGCCGGCAGTACTGCAAGACAAAATCGATAGCATGCCCCCATGTGTTCGGCATCAGCTGCACTGGACATAGCCGATACCAGTTTAGCACCTTGTTAACGAAAGGGTGGAGGGATAGGCAACACCCCGCGAAGAAAGCATCACACGGAAAGAAATAGTACTCATCCGACATGGCATAACACGCCCTGACTCTAGGACCTGGCAGGAGTAGGTTGTACGCGTGGGGAATACCAAAACCTGTTCTTATCACGGCAAGCTCATCGCATGTAAGAATGGTGAGGTTATGGTTAGCCTCAGTAGTATGGACGGGCTCTGGCTCGTCGTATTCCATGCCACTCCTAAAGAACTATTGATCTACTACCGAGTGCTAATCAGTTCTGGAAAAAGGAACAACAAGGTCTTGAGTATACACCCCTATCTCTCTCAAGTTCGACGATCGTTTCCACAACGGTGGAGCGATCACCCTCACCACGCACACTCTTCTCTCAGGGAAAGTGATCAGGCATAACACCCTCTTCTCTATCTAGACCAACTGATCTAGTAGAAGCACAGACTGACGAAATGCTAGACATGATAAACAACAGTTGCAAGAATGTTACCTAGCCAAAGTGGTAGAAACTACGAACCAACAGCTAAAGCTAGCACCCCCGTCGAACACCAGGCAAGCCACCAAACACCACCTGGTGAAACACCGTGATTTCTAGAGAGAGAAGCTCTCAAAAAATTTTAGGAGAGAGAAAGTGAAGGTGGTAAATGAAGGAGGGGAGGTAGAATCAATCTCTATTTATAAGACCCTAGGGATTGAATCACCATGTGGCAGGATCTGAGCCCTTGACAAGAATCAACGGTCAGATCACACCACCCCAGATCCAATAATAGTAGTAACTTGTCTACACGACAGTCAGTCGATAATGCGAAACGATCGTCACAATGTTTGGTCAACAAAAGAAGCAACACGAAGGAGTGAACAATATCACAAACACTTGGTGGATGTCATGGGATGAGCAATTTCACAAACATTTTGTCTATATCGTGGGATGGGCAATTTCACAAACACTTGATGAACGTGATGGGTGAGAAATTTCACAAACACTCGGTGGCCGCCATATTTACCACCAATAGAAGGAAACCCATTGCTAATCAATCTTCCTTGTGACAAAGCCTACTAACCCCGTGGAGTGTCCAAGCCCATTCAAACCCTCTCCACCAAAATCAACCAAAATTTCTAAGATATGATCAACTAAAAAAAAAAAAAAAACCAAGCACACTAGTGCTCCTACCTCGATGTGAGAAAGAAATCCACCGAAGACAACTCAAATCCAAACGAGGAGAGCTTCTAGCGAGATCAAGACTTCAAAAAATCTTCAAAAATCTCCACAAAAGCTCCAAAGAGTAGCAAAAATGAAAATTTTCCAAAGCAAATGAACTTACTGTTTTGTAAGAGGAGGGAGGGTAAAGAAGGCTTCGAATTGGGTTAGATCTACGACCCAAACCCGCAAAAGGAAGCCAAGGGGAATCAAAGAGGGGGTATTAACGGGTCGGATCCAAACCTGCAAACCAACCAAACCCGCATGCTTCTCCCTCTCCTTCTTCTTCTTGGAAGCTGAGCGCAAAAAAAAAAAACCAAGAATTGTCCTCTGTCGAAACTCCTTCTTCACAACTCCAACTCCGTGCACCACGGCCCCAGCTCCAAGCTCCACTTCGTCAAGAGCTCCGTCAAAAATCCCGTTCGACAACCTCGCCATAGCTCGCCAACGACAGAGCTCAAAACAGAGCATTCGTAGCTCGATCGAACGAGAACTCCATAGCTCGATGATAGCCAACCTCCATAGCTTAGCCATAGCAAGCTATCACCATAGTTCAGCCGAGAGTAGAGATTTAAATCTCGGCGGCGAAACTCAAGCTCGATAGCTCGACGAGGCTCCGAGTCCCCATAGCTCGACCAAGAGGAGGTAGCTCAAGACTCCTATAGGTCAACGAGGGCGTGGTAGTTCAACGGAGAACGGAGCTCGACCAACATAGCTCGAGCGAAATACAGAGCTCGACGAAGAAGAAAACAAGGCATTCGACCGAAATGGCTCGACGATGACCTCTCACCATCGCTCGATGGTAGCTCTATATCTCTGTAGCACGACGCAGCCTTCAGAAGTTGAAAAAGTGGCCATGGCTCGACGAGTTCGTCGACCGAGCTAGGGGTCTCTGCGTCAATTTTTGACCCTCTGATCTCTCCAAAAATTGAGCTCGAGTGCGAGGGATATTTCAGATGTGTCCACGTCGCTCGCCTTCGTCCCCAACGCTCTTCTCACTTCTCCACCGTCTGATTCACTCAGCGGCGAGCCAGGGCATGATGGGCACTCCAGATCATGCCATGTCAGCCCCTAATCACTACGATCATATCACATCCGTTCGATCCTCTCAACGTGCGAGTCTGGCTCTGATCAGTGCCTCTGATTGTGCCAAGATTCGCATCGAAGTCGGCAATTTTGCAAAAAAAACCCTGAGTTCATTTTTAATTCGAAAAAGTAATTAAGAATTCAAAAATAATTAATTAAATTCTTAAAATTAATTTAAAAATAAAAAATAATTAAAATTGAATTTATTAATTATAAAATTTGAAAAAATGATTTTAACATTGGGAGAAATTCCAGAAAATTCAGAAAAATCCGAAGAAATATGTAAAAATTCCAGAAAATTCAAAAAAATCCGAAGAACTACGAAAAAATTCAGGAAAAATATTCACTGCCTTCAGAAGCCACATATCAGTTCCAGGGATCTCCGAACACTCCAATTGCTAAGATTATATGCCAAATTTTAAAAATAAGACGTACTACTCGAAAGCCAAGGAAATTGCCTTTCGGGAGGTGGGGGGCTTATGATGAGGATAAAAATCACTGTAGATCAGAGTCGTATGATTCCTACACAGATATCAAAACATCTACAGGTAGATTAGCCATCACAGACCTCTTTAACAGGCCTGGGCCCACTCCAAGGCATGGGCTTTTTTCAAGCCCATAAAAAGTGACAGACTAGGCCCACTAGGAGAGACACCCAGCCCATGCAGGCTAGGAGTCAAATCTCTTATCCCCTAATAAGGATATCTTATCTCTTGAGGGGGAGAGACATGAAAGAGATAAGGTAGTTAAATCGATTAAACGGACGTAAATCAATTTCTTGAAATATTTCTTAGGCCTATAAATACCCCTCCCCCTCTACAGTCAAAAGGTAATCAATAATTTGCCAATTTTCACTCTCTTACTCTCTCTCTCTCTCTTTCTGGTTCTGACTTGGGCATCGGAGTATCGTCGGGGCCACTCCTAGATGTTTCAGGCCTTTTGTAGGATCATCGGCCGCATCAGCAACTTTCAAATTCAGATCACAGTGGTCAATCAACGATCCAGATTCAATCTCAGGAGCTCTAACCGTCTTTAATAGCCAAGGTCAAAGGTCAAAATTTTAGTAATTTTCTTTAGTTATTAACTTACTATCTGTTTGCTCCCGCACCAAAATAAGCATCAACAAGGCTCTATAGTGTGCTTACACATGGATTTAGAGGGACTGCGTGAAAGCTTCAGACTTCAAAGGACCCTTAGAATAAAAAATATACAACTTCCGAGAATAGCTTATGTAAATATAGATGAACTCCTGTTGCAACTGGATGGACTTCCCCGCAATTTTTATTATTATCATTAATGGTGGGTCAGAATCCTCCCGCGTTCCATTAAAAAGAGTTTAACAGAATCTAGAACCAAAAGAAGGATTATGAAGTTCATGAAATCCAATAGGCTGGGTCATGGAACTCGTTTTCCGCAAAAAAGAGAACTCGCCCCAAACATGGGTGTTTCCTGCCAAAAATAATAATAACTAACAATCAAATAATACAAAAAATCCTAATCCCACTTGTCTACTGACCCAACCTAAGCAAGTCCCATGCACCAACCCAATCTGACCTGAATAGATCAAAATTTAGTCATTTCTCTCATCCCCTCGCTTGTACACCGTCCATCGTTGCCACCACTCACATCCTCTACGGCTGTCACCCCCAACAGTAATACAAACGACATCGCCAAGCTCAATGACATGAGAGATACTCCAGATGCCCATCAATCTGACCTAAGTAGGTCAAAATTGGGTCTTACTCTCATCCCCTAACTTGACCACTGACCATTGTCACCACCATCCACAACTAGAGTTGTCGTTGCTCCCAATGGTAACACAAACGTCACTTGCAAGCCCATTGGTACAAGTGAAATCTCAGGCATCCCTCCAAAATGACCTGAATAGATCAATATTGCGCACTTTCTCTCATCACCTAGCTTTTCCACCGTCTACTGTCACCCACAACTGCCATCGCAATTTTCTGTCACCCCCAATGGTAAGACGAACACCACCTCCAAGCCCACAGGCATGAGAGAAACCACAGACACCCACCCAATCCAACCTGAATATGTCAAAATGAAATCCTTTTTCTTATCACCTAGCTTGTCCATCGTTCATTGTCACCTCCAACCGCAACCATAACTGCCGCCACCCTAACGGTAACACCAACGTCACCTCTAAGCCTACTAACATGGGATAGACCCAGACACCCACCCAATATGACATGAATATGTCAAAATTGAGCTCAAACTTTGAATTAGCTTGTCTACTGATTCCCCACAATAAGTAAGAGTTTGTTTTCTTGATTACTGAATGATTTTGGTTGTTATTTGAATGTTAGGAGAGATATTTTTGTGGGGGAAGGGAGGAGGGAGTAGCCAACGGCCTCCTTGTGGGTTTCAAGGTCAATCACATAGTAAATATGCAACATAATTAAATAAAAAAATTCAAAACCCAGCCATGGATCCATGCGAAAACAATAAAATATGTTAAGAGTTTTACCTCAAATGTGAATTGCTGTCTCCACAGTATGTCAATCACGAGCACTGCAACGTTACAGTAACTCTACGGTATCCATACGAACTGATCAAATTGGGATCTCCCTCGCGCCGCTGTGCTAGCTGCGGGAAGGGGATATTCTTCCCGATCTCTCTCTCACTTTCTGTGACGACTAGGGTTTTCTCTTCACAGTTCTACACATAGATATATATATGGAGAAAACTCTAAGTGAGTAGTGAGATGTGCAAGCATTCTGATTTGGGTTGGCTCAATTAATCTAATTAATTGTCCAACCAATTTTAGGAGCCCAATTCTTTCTTGGAATCTGAATTAAATTCATCTAATGAATTTAAATTCCAATTTCGATCTATTCTAAGTGTGAGACCCTATAAGTTTCCATTATGTTGACAGTAATACTAAAATCATATTTTAGTATTATAAACAATGAGCAGTATCTAGCAATACATCACTGCTACTCAAGTAATGGGAATGTCAGTGATTTGACATAACATATCTGCGAACAATGTCACCATGTAGTCGAGTCATATATTCTAATTGACCACAAGGCATAGAGTGTATCACCCTTGTATAGTTCAATCTTTTGTTTCTTGATGTTCAAGTAGACTTACTAAAACAAATGAGATCAATATCTCATATTGACTCATTTGAGCATGACCATACATTTTTCCAGTCTCACCCAATTAAGGGGCCTGTAGAAATCGCTCATATTATGTAAGAGGGACAAATCCAATCTAAGTCTCCACATCCCTCTGCATGATTTATATTATGTCCAATATTTGGCTTTTGTCACGTCCCGCTTCCCAAAATACAGAAATTCGAGCACGTAACAAAGGCCCCGCGAATGATGTAAACACCATCCATAAGTTGTACCAGTCTAACTCAACAATATAAATAGTAATCACAACCACACAAGAAACAATAACCATATGAACAATGAATGAATTTGAAAAGATTCATGAAATAAACTCATAAAGCAATGTCCAACATTTGGGAGAAACAAATTCGGGTCATAAAGCCCAAAAAAAAAGTACAATGATAATAAAAATGTTCAAGGAAAAAAGTATAAAGAAATAATCAGTGCAGTCTGTTCTTTTGAGCTCCATTCTCTAGAATTGTTGCTCACCGAGTCCTTTGTGTATTATTCCTTGAGTACCTGCAAACTCGTGATCTAAAATAGAAAAATAATGTCTGTTAGAGCAAGTCATGGACAACAAGTAGTGGGAAACAAAGAAATAATAAAAGCATGGTATATCAAGAATAGAGGACTGGATCAAAGTCAAGGAACAAAAACAACGGTTGACGATAATGTCAAGGATTTATATTTAATTATGCAATAATCAATAATTACAATTCATGATCAATATCGATGATAATATACGAGATCAAGCATGCAATGTCAATTTAGGGTTATGATTCATTTGATTAATCTATCTAATGCATGTAATACCGTGTCCCATACCACAGGTTCGGTGCATGCAAACAGTGATCGTTTTAGGCTGTGATGGTGAACTCAATAGATCGTGTACTCGGATAACAAGATAACGAGATAACAATATAACAAGATAACAAGCAACACTCCACCTTCCATAACAATAATCCATGTACACAAGAAGGGCCTTTACCGAGTACAGTTTCCGATTGTTCACTACCAAATCAGCCCTTAATACCTCGGCTTGTTAATATTTCATTACATCCTAATGTGAGCATGAAAGAAGATGTCAAGGTTTTGTAATGTAAGATGTGACTATTCTACGCATGACATGCAAGGCAAAAGGTATTTACACTAAATTAATACAAAGCATACATACAGCAAGACGTTGTTATACAAAAATAGAGATTTCCATTGCTACAGGAAAAGAAAAACTGTATCCGTCAGAAGTTCTAGAAACTAGACTCTCTTCCGGTTCCAACACATACACACATGACATATTGAAAACACAAAAACTAGGTGTAAAATCTTATTATTTACCGATTATAGGTTCATGCATCATATTAGAGTCAAAATACTTGTGTAAAAAATAACTATAAAATCATTTACAAATATCATAAAAGTCATATTTCAATTCCTAATAGTGTTTAGCAACAATAAAATTTAAGACGTCACTGTACGAAAATATGAATATCTTGCAATCTGTAGATCGGATTGCAAAATCGTTAGATGCTCTGGATTCCAAACACACAGGGCTAAAACTCTTACTTAATTATTTCTAATTGATATTACCTACAACTAGGTCAAAAATTAGGTTATTTACTGAACTAGTTATCTAACATCAAACTGGGGTCCAGTTTTAATACATATAATAGGTCTGAAAAATCATCAAATAATATCAAAAAAATATAAGGTTATTCCCAGTCATTTCTGGTAACAAAAAATAAAATTTCAAGTTCTAATTATGTTGGTAGCACTTTATTTTAAAAGAAAATCAAGTTGATGGATCTCTGGACAGAAATCTGGAAATTTAAAACACGGCAGTACTAAAAATATGAAATCTTTCAGTTCGTAACTCGGAATCTAGTTCTGTAAAAAGTTATGAAAAATATATTCAAAAATCTACAGATGATGTTTACAAAGTTTTATCAAATTCCGACAGAAACTAGGTCGAAAACTCAAATCAACACATAGCAAACAGCAGGCCAGCAAGTGGGTTATTAAAAAAAGACAACAAAATAACTAAGTACGCATATGATTTCGAAGCAAAAAAATTTCAGAAACTTATAGTCAATCTTTAGGGTGGAATTCTACTAGATGGCAAAAATGATTATCAACATAACATGATCATCACATTCAACCAAAAAACATTCAATCATCAATGTCTAGATATGTTGCTACTAATTTCGGTGTGGGAGTAAATAGATAATTTGTGAATTCTTCTAGGAACAATAAAAGCGAACCCGTTGACTTATTGCCGGCGTTTGACTATTTCTCGATGCTGCCGTTAACCTGCAAGAAGTTCGAAACTCCGTGATAAATCCTAGCGACGAACCCTCTGACACTCAAGTCAGTAATCAGGAAGATTATGAAAGAGCGCTTTGTGAAAAATATATTGATTACCTTCTTTATGGTGGAGGTAGAGGGGTACTTTTAGTCGCCTTTAGAGAAGGTTGAAGATAATCATTCATCTCTATATTCCTGTGTTTTTGGATAAGCCAGAGAGTTTAAGTCGTTTCATGATAAGAGTTTTGGTTTAAACTGCCTCTTAGAGATAATCATGAATTTGAATTACTCTCTAAATGATCTGGGCTGATTCGTAATGGGCTATCACCCTAACCCAGTAAGACATACCCGTTTTTTGGGTTATTGGGCTTGGAAAAGACCCAATTCCCTTTTTCGGACCCGTTTATAGGTAAAATTACTGTTTTACCCGGAGAGCTTTAAGATCCACGCCCAATTTGGTCGGTCCTGATTTAGTTCTATTTTTACCAAAATCACGAGTCCCCCACTCCTGAAGACTGAGTTTCACAGCCTTTGAGGAGTAGTTCGCCCATTCTGCTGGATCATAGAATTTATCGACGTTCTCGGGGACGTTTGAATCTTGCTCGAGGTGTGTAACGATGCTTTCCTGAGTTTGTAAAATACTCAGAATTACTTTTAAAAATTTTTGAGTTATTTTGTGGAATTTTTCCAATTTTTAATCATTTTTCTGAATTTTTTATTCAATTTCCGAATTTTAATAATTAATTTTTGAAAATTTTAATTAATTATTCTACATCAATAATTATTTTTAGAAATTTTTAATTAATTTTCCCGATTTTTAAATTAATTTTTGGATTTTTTTAAAATAAAAAAATCAATTTAATAATTAAATAAAGGATTTATTAAATTACCTGATGACGTGGCAAAATCTGGATCGCTGATTACGATCAGCATGAAGATCTAGAAGATCGAACAGTCAGAAAAGGCGATAGTGACACGTGTCCTTTGATCGTTGAACGTTGACTGTTGACCATTTTTGCGCAATTCCGTGTTTGGGGATGCGTTTGCTTGGAACACGCCACCGAAGAGTTATGGTAGTTCGGCAGCGTGACACATGTCTTTTGACTGTTGACCGTTGACCATTTTTGCACAATTTCACATTTGGTGATGCGTTTGCTCGAAACACGCCACATAAGAGCTATGGTGGCTCGACAGCATGACACGTGTCCTTTGATCGTGGACCATTGACCAGTCAACAGTTTTTGCTCAATTTCGCGTTTGGGGATGCGTTTGTTTGGTACATGCCACCGAAGAGCTCTGGTGGCTCGGCAGCGTGACACGTTTCCTATGACCGTTGATCGTTGACCATTCAACGATTTTTGCTCAATTTCCCGTTCGGTGACGCGTTTCCTCGGAACATGCCACCGATGAGCTATGGTGGCTCGGCGCCTTGACACATGTCCTTTGACCAATGACTGTTGACCAGTCAAAGATTTTTGCTCAATTTTGCGTTCAGGGATGCGTTTGCTTGGAACATGCCACCGAAGAGCGATGGTGGCTCGGCGGCTTGACACGTGTCCTTTGACCATTGACTAGTCAACAATTTTTGGCGCTACATGAGATTCCCGCCTTTTCGTATATTGCCGCTTGGTATTCACGACTCTTTTGGGCTTTTCAACTGGTTTTGGGGGCCTAAAGGTACACCCCTCATTCTCTATAAGTCTTCACCCCCTTCATTTCCTCATTCTCTTCTTTGATTCTTCAAACAATTTTGTTCGCTCGCAGGTGGTTTTGCTAGCGGTCGCGGTCAGACATTTGACTTTCCGGCGAACTATTCCGACCGTAGCAGTCACATAAGGGTAAATATATATTTTTGTTTTATATATTTTACGAGATGTCTAGGATTTCCTCGGGGAATGTGTCCTCCACTTCGGATCACAAAGGGATCGGCAGTTGATAGTTCCGCTGACAGTGGATAAGGGAAAGAGTGTGATAGGGTCGGTTATTGCCGAGACAGTAGTGGAGAGGGTGAGGGAAGTGGGGGAGTTGGGTAGGCTTCCATGCCCCCTGACGAGCCTTGGCGGAGTTCGAGACTACTCCAACGACCTTCTGGCCAGGGTAGTGTATGGGATGTCGGCATCACACGAGGAGAATAGGCTACGGGAGTGCTCTGAAGTCGAGGACCATCAATTCTCTCGAAGAGGGACTTGGTACGTATCCGAAAGAGCTTCGTGATACCAAGGGAGTACGAACTTCTTCTGACAGGTTCGGGTGTTAGGGCATGTTTACCGACCTCTCCAGATATGTGTTTTTTCCCTTTTGACACATTTCACGCCGGCCTTCGTCTGCCCCTTCTGCCGTTTGTGATCGAGATGATGAAGTGGTATTCTTTGAGTCCGGTCCAATACATGCCGAACATGTGGAGGCATGTCAACGACTTTATTCTTCAGTGCCAGGCAGCGGGGGTCGAGCCTCAGCTTAGCGTACTTTGGAGGCTTTACAGAATCCATCGAAAAAGCAAGACGGAGTATAGGTATTATCTGTCGCCACGTCGGGTAGCGCACAATCAAGTATTGGAAGGAGAAGTACTTTTTGTTTCCGAGTAGCGCACCATTGGAGATTCCCACGCGGTGGAGAGATGAGGTGCCGAAGTGGGCTAAAGCCGAACCGGTGTTGAGTTCAGAGGAGGATGAGGTAGTTTTAAAACTTCTGACCCGTCCTCCTCTGTCTTGGAAAGATTTGACCGAGGAGGTCCACTTCGGTGGGGGTCTCAGTCCGATCAACCCTAGTAGGCCTCGTATATTTCTCCTTTTTTTTGTAGACTTATATAGCTTCTCATGTTAATTCCTTTGTACCTGACTTTGCAGAAGTAGCGGATAAGGACTTCAATTTGATGATGTCCGATCGAGGGGGCCTAAGTAGCACTGCTCCCGATGGGAAGAAGAGGAAGAGGACGATCGCAGGGCCCTCGTCTGCCGAAGTGCACGGAGCTCGGGGCCCACAACTCCGCTGATCAATTTGGAGTCTCCCCCCTCCGCTTTCCTTGCCCCTTCCGCCGGGGAGTTCACTCTCGGTGCCGCACTGGCCCTGGAGGCTCTGCCTCTTACTGCAATGGAGGAGGTGATTCTCACCGAAGAGCATAAAAGCTCTTCATCCCCGACTGGAGCGTGATGAAGCACGATGACTTCCTCAGGGATTCTGTCATTTGCATCATGCGGTGTAGCACTTGGCAACTCCAAAGGATCGAGCCGCGATGAAGGCAGGGTTGGTGGGTGACGACGTCCTAGAGATAGCCAGGGAGAATATGTCGGTAAGTTTTGCTTCGAACTTCATGACTTAGAATTTCTTCTTGTGTCTTTTTCTTATAATTTTTTCTAGAGTTTTTCAAACTTAGAATTCTTTCTAGTGTCGTTCGCACTTAGAGATTTTTCTAGTGTCCTTCACACTTAGAACTTTTTCTTATGTCCTTGTAGATTACTTGCCACTTTAGCCATCCACTGGAGCAGTTCACTGAGCAAGAGAAAGAGCTCAAAGCAGTGAGCAACAGGGATCGGTTGAAGAGAGCGAAGACTGTGAAGATGTATGAGGAGTCTAAGCGCTTATCGGAGTCTCAAGCAGTTCAGATAAGTCTCCTCGATTCCGCACTGGCAAAGGCGAACAAGCAAATCGCCTTGGAAAGGGAGAGGGCGGACAGAGAGAGAGAGCTCGCCACGAAGGCAATTCAGACTGCGAAGAAGGCGAAGGAGGCGGCAGTAGAGGAGGCTGTGGAGGTGACGAAGGCCGAAGTGAAGGGACGCCTGCGTTCGAACATGGAGCAGTCGTACGCAAGGGCTCTCAAGCACGTAGAAGCGCGCGTCCCCAGCTTCGATGGCTCGGGGTTCAATTAGTATGACCTTGTCAAAGGTGAAGAGGAGGAGGTCGGCGAGGAGGAAGAAAGGGAGGAGGACGCTGTAGCGGACCCTAATTCGGCTATAATGGCGGTGCCGGAGGCAATTTATCAGAGCGATCGCGAGCCCACACCCCCCATGGATCAGTTCGCCGAGGTGGTCCCTTGACCTCTTTTGTAGCCACACCACTTTGTTAGTTGTTTTTGTTTCCCTCTTCTTCTTCTTCTTCTCTTTTGAACGCTTCTGTATCGATGCCTAATAGCGGACTGGCCACTGCTTTATATATTTACTTTAGCAATGAAAAACTCCTTTTGGACATTTTTATTATGTATGGTAGTGATACTTAGAGCTATCTTACAGCTTTAATACATGAACTTAGAATTATCTTGTAGCTGTCACACTTGAACTTAGAACTATCTTGTAGCTCTACTCGAACTTAGAACTATCTTGTAGCTCCACTCGAACTTTGAACTATCTTGCAACTCTACTTGAACTTAGAGCTATCTTGTAGCTTTAATTGAACTTAGAATTATCTTGTATCTCTACTTGAATTTAGTGCTATCATGTAGCTTCACTTGAAATTAGAACTATCTTGTTGCTCTACTCGAACTTAGAACTGTCTTGTAGCTCTACTCGAACTTAGAACTGTCTTGTAGGTCTACTTGAACTTAGAACTGTCTTGTAGTTCTACTTGAACTTAGAACTGTCATGTAGCTCTACTTGAACTTAGAACTATCTTGTAGCTCTACTTGAACTTAGAACTATCTTGTAGCTCTACTTGAACTTAGAACTATCTTGTAGCTTCTACACTTTCAAGTTAGCGCCATCTTGTAGCTTCCACACTTTCAAGTTAGAGTGATTTTTGCATTCTTCTTTGGTTGACAGGTCTTGGCACTCCCCTTATGTGTTTCTCAGGACGGCGGGACGTCTCAGCTACATACCAAGCTCTGTATTACTGAGTTGGACTCGCTCAGTCTCGGGAAAGACTTTCGAAAGCCGAAGTGGAGCTCAGCTATTTGAGAAGAGTGTTATCCTGTCGAGAGATAGCAGCGCAGCGCGGCGGCGAGGCTTCGAGGGAAGTACCCCCTGTTGGGGTAGAAGATAATCCTTTGGGGGAGGCGACTACTCGAGAGCCTCCACGGGTTAAACCTCTTTGCCACTCCCTACTTTCGGCTACCATTGAACGAGACGGGTTGAAAAATGTGGTGCTCGAGAGAAGTATGGAGGTAGCCCATCTTAAGAAGGCAATTCTGGAGTTTTCCGTGGGGAGCGTGCCCCGTTTGAAGCTTAAGGTGAAGGACGATCTCTTTGAGAGAATATTTGAGTTAGAGATGGAGGTTCACCAACTAAAGAGGCTACTTGATGGAGGCAAAGTTAGGAGCATGTCGTGCTCGCAAGAGGAGCATGCCCAAGGAAGGTCATTTCATGAGTTGGCACTCTGTTTGCTTGAAGTTCCGCGAGTCCCGGGGGACGCTCAGAGCGTAGTAGCTGGTTCATCCAGCGGGGCATCGGTCAGAGAGACCGCTAGAACCATAGGGCCAGATGGCACAACTCGACTTGCGGGTCTAGAGATCTCTTCAGAGGGGTCAAGAGAACGGCACAGCGCTCGTCGGCCGCGTGTATTCCTCAACAAGAGCGTCCCTCTTCCTATGAAGAGTTAGGGTGATTCTTTGGAGTAGGAGTTTTTTTCTCAATACGACTTGTAACCCCAATTTTTGTTTTGAAATAAGATATTCTCAGCGAATAAGTAATGTTTGTATCGGTTGTGCCTTTTCGATCTTGTAATCATATTTATGTTTGAATAAAAATCCACCAAGTATTCAAGTGTTATTTTCTCTTTGTTGGACAACTAGAATGTTGTGAGTTTAGTTTAAGATTTTTCAACAGTTGTTTGAGCAATTCCCGAATGGCGAGCTAATTCGCAATTGTAATCCCCGTTCCCACAAATACATATTCCTGGTTATTTTTCTGTATTTTGATTATTTGTAAATTCATCTTGTTTTAAATTCATTTTAGATCTTCAATTAAAATCTTTTCTCACCGAAAATTATATTTTTCGAATAATGGTGTATTTAACTTTATTTCTCTAATCCTAATTGATCAACTATTTATATTTGAGCCCAAATCAAATGAATTATTACTATTTGGACTATTTTAATAAATTTGTTAAAACCAAATCTTATTTTATTATGTAACCTTATTATTATTATTTATTATTATTATTATTCTTGGTTTTTTATTTAATGTATCTTTTATTAATTTTATTTATCAATGTGGAGTCTAATCTTATTATTATTAGAATTGTTATTATTTCTTTGAATGTTTGTTAATTTATGAAAGCCTACTGATCCTAATCTATATTTTATTATTATTGGAGTATGAAATTTATGTATACTATTAGATTTAATTAATTAATGTGTACTATTTGATTTAATATTGCTATCTATTATATTTTAACCATTTAGATCCAATTTTATTTATTTTGTGAATCCATACATTCTATTGTATTTATTTAGTAACTAAGTATTAATGTAATGCATATTATTTGATTTAATTGTTATATTATACTACTACTAATTTATTTGTTCAATTTTTAATCTAAATCCTATTCTTTTTCTCTATTGGATTTAAACCCTACACCCTATAGCCTCTTTTCTCTTTGGATCCTAACCCGCAACCCGCTAACCCATGACCCAAACCCACTACCTTAATCTCCCTATAAATACCCACTTAAAACCCTAATCTCCATTAACCTAATAACCCTACCTTTGTTGAAGAAGGGCGAAACAACAGAGTAGCGGTCGGTGTGAACTCGTCTCTCTGGGGGTTTCCCTTGGTTTTGGTGAAAGCTCAATACCTTCTCCTCATGTTCACAAACACAGCTGACAGTCCCTCAACTTCCTTTACCCCCAACCCTTCATTGTTGAAACCCAACCCCGTCACTATGCATCCCCTACCCCCCAATCTCCTTCTTCCTCTTCTTCTTTTCCAATCGAAACCCAACGTGTAACGCCCCGAATCCCAAATACACTGAATTCGAGATGTTCTACATGATCTTTCCGCATCTTTTAGTACAATTTTACAAGAAAATTTAAACTTTTCACTTTACATCAGAGTTTACATCAATATTACATTTTACATTGCACAGCGGAAGTAAAATTTTACAACAATGAAAATAAGTATGCAACAACATTGAGTAATCTTTAAGCATTTGTTCCTCTTTATTCTTTATCAAGCCATTTACCTGCATATAAGACTGTGGGTACGTCAGTTTATTCAACCGACGATCATTATACACGGCCATCCTCTCTATACCGGAAATAGTATAACTTAATTTTCCATATTTAGCAAACACAAACTTGCCACATTTCAAACTAAAGAGACTACCCTATTGATGTCGTGTTGTGATTGTGCACTTAGTCCTTAATGCATTCATTTATGTTACATGACACTAATGCGCACTTGTTCGGATTCTATGCATCCCATCTACATAGGTCTGAGGGCAAACCCTTAATCGTTCTTCATCTTTATAGGGTTCAATCCCTCGTTATGACTTAATCTACTACTGTAACTACGTTAGTGTCTTAGATGTCCTATGATCTACGAGCCCATGTCCAGGCAGCCTGGAGGGGAATCCCACGCACTGACACGACGCATCGAGCAGGCAACCTATGGACAATTCAGCCTCCGCCATGGAACAATGGCACCACCCATAGCCACTCGAACATCCCACAAGCGTCGCCACCGGGACGATAATTCTGGAGTAGTGCCCACGCCATGTCTTGACGCATCAAGCAGGCAGCCTGTGGATCACTCTCACACCGCTAATCCGATGGCCCCCATACTCGTGTTTTTCTTCTACTTTCATCACGTCTCCACTATGTACTAATCCTTAGTTTTTATCAAAATCATGAACAAAAATTGAAGCTCTAGAGTTAGCCTCTCCACTAAACCGGACTTATTCATTCATTTCAACATGACCAACCTTGGTCTTTCTTTTCAAATTTCATTTCATTTCATTTCCAAATGCCGGGGGAGACTTAGCTACTCTTTTATTTCAATTTTCAATTCACAATTTTCAAAATGAGCATTTCCAACTCATAAATTCCCATGTTGAGTTATCATACTCAAATGTACATTCTCTTTTCAAATCATGATTTCTAATTTGTTCAAATAGTCCATGACTATACATGAATTTCATATGCTTTATCAATTATCACTTCATATCAAAATTTCACATCACTAACAAATATTCACAATTCATATTTCCACATTATTCTCAAATGAGAATAAATTGCATTATGTCACACAAAGTATATATCTAGAACCATAGTTCTATTTATGCCTTGTATTCACAAATCATAGTTTATTTCATTCAAATGATCCCCAATTCATTTTTATAAAGTCCCTTATATTTTTAGGAGAATAACCATATTTTTTTCACAATTTTTGGACACTTAAAAACCCCAAAAAAATAATTTTTTTTCATTCTTGCCGATAGCAAGAATCGAACCCGGCTCCCCTGGGTCACAGCCGACAGCACCAACCAACAGACCGGTTTGTGCAAGCGATATAAAGCGTGGCTGAGAGCATTATATGCTCTCGGTCGCTGTTAACTTATTTTAAAAAAAACAAACAAAACAATGCTTCCCACGGGATTCGAACTAGTCACCACTGAGAAGCCAACCATGCCCTCTGACCACTTGAGCTACATGCTCAGGTTGTCACATTATAAGTTCATATTCATTTAACCCGTGCTCTCTGTTAATTAGAACATTTCGATGTTCAACTAGTCCCAATTTCATTTGATCTTCCTAAAAAATACTGTATAACTCCGGATTAATAAATTCTTGTCCAATTTACATACCAGTATGAAAAATAATTTTTTCAACAATTAAAACATATTTTCATACCATTAATTCAAATTCTAGATTATAACTCTACATTACTCCTTTTTTTTTTGGACATTTCTTCGCATTTAGCAATCTAGTCTTTTTGTCAATAAATTTCACATTAATGGTCTGACTTTAATCATTTATCTAACATACAACTCATATTTTAATTTATTCATGGTCATATCAACACAAAGGATCTATTTAACACATGAAAGGGGTATCATCAAGCTACTAACTTTGTGTGTAATTCTTGATGGTAAAAAAATGTATTTTCTATCACTCAATTCATGATTCTAATCAATTCACATACAACTCAAATAATAGAAACACATATAATTTTGTATGTCCACAATTCAATCATTCAAGAAGTCATTTTCCCCAATTAAAGTGTGCTCTTCTTAATCATTTTTATGCTTCAATTTTTCTAATTAACTAGCATGCAATCCTACTTTAGAAATAGGAAAATTTTACCCACCTTGTATGGAGAGAACAAACACAATTAGCAACAAAAGTCCTTTGCAAACGAGTGCACCTCCTCCTAGACGAATGTCCTCCTCCTTGTACACACGCGCCCAAGCTTCCAAAACACCAAACCCGAGCTCTCCTTGGCCGGCCTTCCTCTCCTTGATGTTGCAAGCACAAACTCATACACTCTCAATCTTTTAATTCACAAACTACTACTAGATAATGCTATTAGACTATAGGTTTGGAAAGGATATTAAGCACAAAATAACTAACCATGGGAGGGGGTATTTATACTAAAAATCAAATAGAATGGAGGGCTAGGATCAATTGGTTGGTTGTAGGATGGAGGGATAGGATGAGAGTAGGAGTTGCAATAACTACCCACATCCAAATAACCACCACACCATGATCACCACTCAAATTTTGAGTTCCCTCCAAAAAGCTCACAACCGGCCATGAAGAAGCATGCATTTTGCACGTGTACGTGTAGTGCACGTGCATGCAACTAGGACCAAAATTGTACATTAAATTTTGTATAAAATAAAATAATCTTTTAAATTGTATTCTACATAACAAGTTGTGTAAAAATATAGTCAATGGGCTGTAGTTTATGGGCCAAAATAGTTATTTTAAAATAAAATAAATAAAATACATTTTGGGCTTTAAGAAAAAGGCTTTTTAATCTAATTAAAATAGAGCTTTTGTAAAAAATAATTAAAAGCATATATTAAAATATCTTTACTCATCTTGATGAAAATATTAACCAAAATATTGCACGTGCACACCACGTGCAAAATAAATAATTTTTCATTAATTGAAAAATCAGGGTATTACACAACGCCTGCCCCCGCCTTGCCCTGCCATCATCCCCGAGCCCTCACCCCCTTCGACCACCCTCCGTCTCTACCCCATCGTCTTCCTCGACTGCTCTGCCTCTCGCTTCCCATCTCCGTCGACCTCCTCCTACCACCTTCGTCTCCCCATCCCCTGCCTCCTCGCGCCTTGAGCAACCGACCACCATCGACTTCACCGTCACAGCCGCCTATCCTCTTCATTGAACACCCTACCACCACCGAACCCATCACCTTTGCCCCCTTTTCTTTGTTTCCTTCCTGAAACAGAGCACACCACTTCCGCCTTCATCCTCCATCCCGTCCTCATCGCCAGCCCACTGACGCACCCTTATCCATCCCCGTCGACTGCCGCTCAACGCCACTAACATCAACCTCGCTACCCACCAATGCTATCCTCCTTGTCAACCTCCGGATCACTTCTCTTCATTCCCTCTCACCCTCCTCATCACCCCATCGCAGTCAACCCTCTCACCTTCTTCATCGACTGCACCACTACCACGCGACCTCCTTCGCTGTTGTAATGCTTCGAGCCCTTCTCAGCTACGTACACGGCTACGTGTGCGCGCACGCAAACGAATGGACATAAAACTTTAGCTACGCTCACCATAGGCACCATCAAAAGGTAGGTTAACCCTATAGGTAACCTTTATCATTTGGCTTTTTCCTAATATACTCACACTCTTTCCTCTCTCTCTCTCTCTGATGTGGGATAAATCCCACGCCCCCAAGTTCACAACCACCTTCCATTCATGCATTCCATCATTTAATGAACATATATATTCGTAAGCCCCATAGACCATGCTATGGGCTCATAATTAATTCAATTATTCCGTGGCCCTATAGACATCCTATAGGCCAACAATCAATTCTCATCTTTTATATATATATATATATACATATATATATATATATATATATATATATATATATATTATCCTAATATAATATTATATATATACCCTTAAGTATGGGGTGTTACAACTGTCGTCGGCCATCGCACTGCACCGCCGCCCGCCGTCAAAATCAAGCCAAGCTGCAGTCGCTGCCGTTGCTGATTCCGTGTTGGCTGTTGGATTGATTGTTGTTTGCTGTGTTGGCCACTATCGCTATTTGCTATTCGGTGGTGGATCCGTTGGTTGCTGTTTTGTGTCCACTTTTGCTGTTTGTTGTGTATTTGTGGAGTTTTTGTGTGTTTCTTGCACAGGTTTGTAGGTGCTTTTGTGCGCGCGTTGAACGTAAGTTGCATGTGTCGCCGTCGGGATCCTAATCATGTATTCTTTTAACTATCGAATAATCATCTAAAGGCAAGTCACTTCCCTTCTGAATTGCCTATTGTGTCAAATTCAAGTTTTTATTTAAACCCCGCACGTAGATCCTAATTTCTTATCGTATTGTTATATCGTTTATCTTTCGTTGAGTATATTGAGGGTTTACAAATGCTAACCCAAGATATTCTTGACTTCGTGCCATTATTGACTCTAAAATATCGAATCTTTCATACATCCATATAGTATTGATAATAGAAGTTATTCATACATGACACCACACAAGTAAAACTATTGTAGAATTGATTATTAGATTATTGTGCTTGAATGACTGATTGATGTCTTGTTTGATGTTAAACTAGTCTTTGGATGTATTCTTCATTGTGCTTACCATGTTATTGTATTTACCATGCTGGATCTAAGATTTGTTAACTATCGAGTTGAAGTTCATAATGTTTAGATCGCTTATATTTCATGAAATATGATGAACCCTGATTTTCACTGTCTGCCTGAAATTTGTGAGACCTTTTTGACCCAGAATCAGGGCCGGCCCTGAGTTCCGGGGGGCCCTAGGCGAACTTCCGAAATGGGCCCCCCTGCCTCATATAAAAAAAAAAATTACGCGCAAAACGCGTGCCTATATTTACAAAGGAAGTTTGAAATCGGGGGCCCAAAAATGGCGAATTCCGCGGGGGCCCGAGGCGGCCGCCTTGCCCGCCTACATATCAGGGTCGGCCCTGCCCAGAATTTTCAATAAAAAATTATAGCTTTTAAAACGAAAATTGTTGCCCTGTGTTTCTAATTTCCAGAATATCTAAAATATTTGAATTCTGAGTTTTATTGCAAGAGTTATGGTGTTTTTACTACTTCTTCCTTTTTACTTCCAGAATTCCTGATTCATGTGTTCTTCATGTTTAAGTTAGTGAAAAGCTAAGTTAATATTAGAATATTTCCTTAATAAATTCTAGATTATTAGTGAACATGATTAGGAACTTAATAAATATTTTTGATGAATTTAAAATTGGTTTTTTATGAATTTTACAAATATAACAACTTGATCTGGATTTTCGGTCAGAACGTGTAATCTGTAAAGAACTATGTAATTAACCTATCTATTGTTATCGGATTTCATATTTTAAATATGCATTGGAACCGGGAAGGAGTCTACTTTCTAAAACTTTTGACGGATACAGTTTTGGATTTTTGTAGCAACGAAAAACTTGATTTTTGTACAGTAACCTATTGCTGTCCAGAATTGTTTTTCCATATTTTTTGAATATAATTGTATATATATCATTATTTTGAATGGATTGAAGTGTATAAATTGCATTTCATGATCTCAATATACTATTGTCACCATTCTAATTATTTCATTTTAATTGATCGTTCTATTGTTACTTCTATTGATACCATCGTTTATCAAATTTCTTTGAATTGCATAATGTATTGGTTGCATCGATAGAATGCTTAACAAGCGGGGGTTTAAGGGTGATTTAAGTAGTGGAAAATATAGAGACAGTACTCGGAGGAGGGGCCCGTGTTTCCCTAAATAGTGTTACGGGGTAGTATTTTATCGATTGCTTGTGGCTTACGACAATAGCCCAATCTATCGTGTACGTATCGTTGCCAAATTATTGTATCGTGATTATTGAATAGTGATTATCATTGACGAGTACATAATCTATAGAGTACACTAATTAGGTCTAAGCGACATTGATTATATGCATCGAACCTGTGGTATGGAACGCACTAATACATGCATTAGTTAGGCTAAAAACTAATAGACTTACGGACTGACACAATATTAACACTGCATATTGAACATCCTCACTACTATTGATATTGAACATTTTTTTTGATCTTGATATCAACCATTGAGTATTGATATCGAGTATTGAAATATCGTTTATCGATACCATTGATATTGATTATTGCTATCCTCCATTGATATTGATATTGATATTGATTATTGTTCCTATTGTTTTATTGAATTCATTGTTATACAGTATTTTCATTGTACATTGTTTTCTCTACTTCCTGTCAATGAATTACTTTAAGGATAATTTTTTCCTCTTTTTAGATGAGGTATTCACAAGTGATCAAGGAGTGTTACCTGGAGGACTTGGAGAACAGTCTTCCTGAGGATTTGTTGCTTTCTAAACTGATCGTTATTTTATTGGACTTTTTGTATTGAGTTTTATTAAACATTGTATTATGGGCTTTTGGCCCGGAGATTGTTATTTTGTTTCCATAAGTTGGATTATCGTATTTTGTTATTGATGTGATTTATTTGCAAGAGTACAAAATCGCAACATGTAGTATAGTTAAGTGAAAAGAGTGTCGAACCCACAAAGACTAATTATTTCATCGAGTACCGAAATTACTAAATTAACCACTATTTGGAAGATTGATAAGATGATAAAAAATAGCAACTAAATTAAATTAATCTAAATAAAAGAAATAAACTAATTAAAAGGAACGAAATTCGAAATTTAGTTGTTTGTTAATGGCAAAATAAATTCTAGGGCTTTTGATTAAACCTAGTTAATCCCACACAATTTATAACTCAATGTGAATAAAAATATTATTTTTCCAAGTTGTAGACCAAAATCCCCTAAGTATTCAATGCTTTCTCTCGAACAACACCAAAAATATCTCCAACTAACAGTTTTTCATATCTTTATGCAAATTTAATTAATTGAAGACTCATTAAGTTCTATCGATTTCTTTTTAGTCACACAAATCGTGGTAAATTATCTCTAATTTTTCTCAATCAATGGTATTTAATTCTATAATTCAAAATCACATATTATCTCTCGGTCTCTCCATGATCCAATAAATCATACAAAAGTTGGGCAAACAATTGTAGCATTAAGAACAAAAATCAAACACACAATTATGGAAAAATAGAAAAATAATATGGAATTAAAATTTTGTTCTCAAAATAGGCTACATCAAAACCCTAGAAAAATAAAATTAGTTCATTATAAAATTACAACTAACTAACAGGTTCTTTGATTTCATAATAAAATTTGGAAGGGAAGAAGAAAGAACTCGTTTTCGCAGAAAATCGACGTCTTGAAATCCGTGCCACGAAGCTTTCTTTTTCTCCACTTTTTCTCTTTCTGACCTTCGTCGCGTTTTCCACGCCCCAGCACACAGAGCCGCCCTCTTCCTCGGGTCTCTGTCTTCTCTCTTTGTTTTCGGTTTTTTTTTTTTTTGATTTTTTTCTTTTCCTCATTTTCGCCCAGCCGCCACACACCTAGAGCCTACCTACCGCCTCCTTCACTTCTTCATATATGTCTGGTTATATTTAAGGGTAGTAGGTAGGTAATTATAATTAGGGTTAGTTTAATTTTTATTAGATAATTAATTAATTAATTTTAGAATCTACAGATTAGATTTAATCTATTAAATTTTAAAGTAATTAATTTACTAACCCTAATTTAAATTTACTCAGTTTTTAATAAAAAAAATTTATTCCATCCCTTAATTGATCGAAATAGTTTTTACTAGCTCTTTCATGGGCCAATTCGTAAAAACTTGTATTTGGTTGCTTGAATTTTGAAATCTTCATCCTTGTTTTCTTCCATAATTTCACGCAAAACGCCCACCTTCTGCATTTATCCATCTCATTCCCACAAAAACAAACAAACAAATAATATTGAGTAGAAATAAGATAATTTTCAAAGAAATAAACGAGAACTCGCAATTTTAATGCATTAAAGAGTATTCAAAATTATATAAAAATTTCAATCATCAAATACCCCCAGACTTAAGATTTTGCTTGTCCTCGAGCAAAAAAGAAAAACCATGAATAAAGGAATAATAATCAATAATAGGCTCAACTCATCACACTAAGAGATCTTATCATGCAAGTATCAAAATTTTAACTTAAAACATAAACAATAGCAAATAAAGTAAAACCAAGCATACTTACTTTCTCGAGTGCAATTATTCATTTATAATTTCAAACTCAATCATATTTCATGCAATTAATGTAATTATATCATGCAACATCTCTAACTGTGATTTACCCCTTCTCACTACTACAAACCGAGTAGCAAACTAGAGTTTTTTTCCTCTCTCCCTTTAAGTTGTCACTTGCCTTTTGACGCGAATGCAAATATTTGTGATGAATTCACCCGGTAACTCAACAAGTCACAAACTTCAAGTACTTTTGCATACTCATATTTCAAGTTACCGTTTGACGTAAAAGTAAACATTGGTGATGAATACCACTAGTTACTAAGCAACTCAAAACATTGGAGTAGATAAAACTTTATTCATATATATTTTTTTCATTCTATTTACTTAAACTCTGTTTAGGACTAGATCAAAGGGGATAATCACAAGAAAAATCATCACATTTTAATTTTATGTATAATCACATGACTCACACAATTTTGTAAGGAATTTTTTATTTCAATAATCCTAAAGTAAATAAGTATGCTTAATCTTACTTTATAAGCAATTGTCTATCCTAAACAAAAAATTTCAAAGGTTTAGCACAATACAGAACTCAAAAGTGTAATGGTAAGCCTAATTGAAATGCTTTGTTTTGTTTTTTCTTTTCATATATATATAAAATATATTAAAAAAATTGTACCTTTCCCCTAAACTTGAATATCACATTGTCCTCAATGGTAAAAGAAAAAGAAAAAACAAGAAAAATGAGAAAAATTCAAAATTTCTCCTCCGATTCATGTTAAAATTCTGCACGCGCGATATTCATTGTTTCAGTGATATCTGGAGCTGTAGATGTCCAAATGGCCTAATTCTTTTTGTTCAGGAAAGCTAAGAAAATTCCCTACGATCACTTTTTGAAGCACTTTTCCAGATTCTGTCTCTATCCTGCTAAACAACAGCCATCAATGTAGGTGTAGAAAACAGCTCTGCCCGGCAACTTCCAAACTCATGCAATCCTACAAAATAAAATCAAAAATTAAAATTAAAATAAACTAAAAGAATAAGAAAATCTAAATGCAGTAGAAGAAAATATGGGTTGCCTCCCAAGAAGCACTAAGTTTTAAGTCTTCAGCCAAACTTGATAGGGAGATGGTTATGTGACGCCAAGATCCAACAACATCAAAACATCTTTTCTGATAACTTTCTTCATGTTTGGATTAGGTTTTCTTTGAGCATCCCCCACGCTAGATGGCAGTGGTTGAAGCTAGATGATGTCGTTGATATCCCCAGATCTTTGAATTTCAGCTGAGAAAATTGATGAATAGATGGTGCAACATCCAAATACATAACATATTTCAAAATTTTTTCTTTCTCAGATTCAAGAGTTGCTGAATTTGTTAGACATAATTTTACAGGTAACTTTTCCACTTCAGCCTTATGTTCCTCGCCCCAAATTAAATTAGTTTCACTCACTTGAAAATACAACTGTTCTTCAACAGAAAACTTGATGGATTTAAAAGCATCAAACGTTACTTGCTCATCCTCTACCCTCAAAATAATTTTTCCTTGTTGGACATCAATCAAAGCTCTCCCCGTAGCTAGAAATGGTCGCCCTAAAATCAATGGAATGTGTTCATCTTCTTCCATGTCAAGCACTACAAAATCAGCTGGAAATATGAACTTGTCTACTTTTACCAAAACATCTTCAACTATTTCTCTTGGATACTTGATAGATCTGTACGCCAATTGCAAAGAAATTGAAGTAGGCTTTACTTTTCCAATACCAAGTTTCCTGAAAACCAAAAAAGGCATGAGATTAATACTTGCTCCTAAATCACGTAATGATTTATCAAAAGAAGAACTTCCAATAGTGCAAGGAATTGTAAAACTCCCTAGATCTTTAAGTTTAGGAGACAACTTCTTTTGTAAAATTGCACTACTCCCTTCGGTTAGCATCACCATCTCATTTTCCTCCAATTTTTACTTTTTTGATAAAATATCCTTCCAAAATTTAGCATAATTAGGCATATGTTCCAAAGCTTCAATAAGAGGAATATTAATATGCAATTTTAAAAAAATATTTAAAATTTTAGAAAATTTATTTTCGAGATCATTCTTTTTAAGTCTTTGCGGAAAAGGAATAAGTGGATCATAAGGTGAATTACGATAAGTTTCAGAATTAAACTACCTGAAATCCGTGGTGTTTGAAGCTCCTTTGCTTTTCTTGAAATTCTTAATTTGGTGGTTGGCCACTTGCTGCGTTTGTTCTGCCAAAATTTGCTCGATCTCATTTTGCTTTTCAACCACATTTTGGTCGGCAGTTTGGGTTTGTGGCTGCTCAATTGTTATCCCACTTCTAAGTGTTATTGCTTTGACATGCTCATTGGGATTAACCACTGTGTTACTAGGTAATGTTCATGTCGTTCTTTCTGTAAGAATATTTGAAATCTGACCAATCTGAGCCTTAAGGTTGTAAATTGATGTCGTATTATTTTGTATCACCAAATCTGTCTTCTGCGTGTATTGCTCTGTCTTCTGCATGTATTGCATAAATATCTCTTCAAATGTCGGCTTCTTTTCTTGATGCTAAAAATTCTGAGGTGGTCTAATTGTTCCTTCATTATTGTTCCAAGAAAAAATGGGGTGGTTTCTCCATCCTTGATGATACTTGTTCAAACACGGATTGTTTTGATGTTGGAAATTGGACACGTAATTTGCTTGATTGAAATTTGATTGAGCAAAAGGATTTCCCACTTGGAAATCAATACTTGGGTGATTTCCTTCACAATGATCACAAATAATATTAGTTCGAATAGAATTAACATTCATATTACCTAATTGTTTAGATAAAATATCAATTTGTGCAGTCAATGTGGCAATAGGATCAACCTCAAAAACTCCGGCCGCTTTTCTAGGTATTGTTCTCTTTGAAGACCAATGGTAATTGTTGGATGACATCGTGATACACTTCTATGTCCTGAAATATAGGTACTAAATAACAGAAAAACCATAAGAAATAAAAAATAAATAGAAAAATACAAATTAGTAACAATCTAGCAGTTATCAACATCAATAAAAGAATAACTAGTTCTCGGCAGCGGCGCCAAAAACTTGATGTGATTTATTTGCAAGTGTACAAAATCGCAACAAGTAGTATAGTTAAGTGAAAAGAGTGTCGAACCCACAACGACTAATTATTTTGTCGAGTACCGAAATTACTATATTAACCACTATTTGGAAGATCAAAATATGATTAAAAAATAGCAACTAAATTAAATTAATCTAAATGAAAGAAATAAACTAATTAAAAGGAACGGAATCCGAAATTTAGTTGTTTGTTAATGGCAAAATAAATTCTAGGGCTTTTGATTTCACCTAGTTAATTCCACACAATTTATAACTTCATGTGAATAAAAATATTATTTTTCCAAGTTGTTGACCAAAATGCCCTAAGTATTCAATGCTTTCTCTCGAAAAACACCAAAAATATCTCCAACTAACAGTTTTTCATATCTCTATGCAAATTTAATTAATTGAAGTGTCACACACCGCTTCCCAAAAGAGAATATGGAATACGGATACGTGACTAAGCCCAGTGAATGATTTACATCATCCATAAGATTTTCAAGAATCTTTACAACATTTAACAAGAATAATCAGAGTCGGAAGCAAAAGAATCAACCACGTATGCACATATGAACTAAAATACCAACAAGAATACTTGAAACCAAAATATATTAATCTTAAATAATCCAGATCTGAATAAGTCAATATCCTGGGTCACATTGCCTAAATACAAATAAATTCAAGTATCAAAATACAATTGTTCAAAGCAAGCAACAAAAAATAATATTAGCAAAATTCAGCACTAATATCTCATATCACCAACACCATCTGGTACCTGTTCTCCAAAATCTGCAATTTAACAATTGCAGGAATAGGAAAAGAAAACAAACTCCCGTCAATGCAAGTTACGGGCTGCTTGTAATGCAGGATACAAGAACATGGGAAAAACTAATTAATAACATGGAATAAGCATGATAACAAAATAGATTACTAGTATGACAAGATGAACAAGTACAAGTAGCATGTATCAAGTGTCAAGTGAACAAGTATCAAATAAACAGGAAACAAGTATCAAGAATCAAGTATCATGAATCAAGTAACAAGTGTCAAGTAGTCAAGTCCAGGTATCAAGTAGCAAGTATCAAGCAAACAAGTATTAGGTATCATGTATCATGTACAAGTAATCAAGTGTCAAGTGTCAAGTTTCAAGTATTATATATCAAGTCTTGTAATTATTACTATCTAGGTAGCACTTCATGCATCCATACTTTTACTACATCGTTACTACAGTGAATGCAATTTCGTTTTAGATTTCATAGTAAATCATATAGGGTAGTGTACTCAGGAACAAGCCTCAAGAAATCAAGTATCAAGTATCAAGCCTCAAGCCTCAAGTATCAAGTAATCAAGCCTCAAGAGTCAAGTATCAAGCCTCAAGTAGTGAAATATTAAGCCTCAAGTAGTGAAATATCAAGCCTCAAGTAACAAGTAACAAGCCTCAAGTGTGAAATATCAAGCCTCAAGTAATCAAGTATCAAGCCAAGTACCACATAGAATCGATAGATTCTTTTCCGAGTACACGTTTCTAAATTATCCACTATTAGATCTGTCCCTTTAAACCCCGGCTTGATAATTTATTAATAGTGTCAAACAAGCATGTATGTGTCACGAACAAGATAAGTATATCATGTTACAAGCAAGTAACAAGTTCAAGTTGCAAGATAAATATGTACGGGTGCAAGATAACACATAAAAGGATAAATAACGAAATTTCTAGTTCATGACAACAAGACCATACTGCAGTAAAATTGAGATTCCTGTTGTTACAAAAATGCAAATCTGAATCCGTCAAAAGGTCTAGAAAAAAGACTCCCGACTGAATCCATCAAATATATATAAGTCATATAGTAATTCACAAAACCATAACTCAAAACTGATTTGAATCCAGAAAACACGTTCAGTCAGAAATCAGAAAATTGGATTCAAGGACAGGAAAACATTATGAAAACTCATTAATTAAATCCAGAAAAAATCTGGGGTATTCCCCTATATGTATAGTAACATAAAATTAAGTTTCATAATTTTCAACAAAAATAGAGTATTCAAGAAAAATCAGAAAGCAACAAAACACGACAGTTTTGTAAATCTAAAATTACAAACACTGCTGTATGAAAACAGCGATATCTCACAAACCATAAATTGAAATCCAAATCCACTAAAAGGGTGATAAAATAGATACAGTAGGCTAACTTTCATATTCATAAATATTTTAGAAACAGCAAGTAGAAATAGGTCGAAAATCAAATTCTTTACTGAACAGTAGTAAAATTTTGCATGTAAAACCTTTATTTGTAAGCAAGAAGAGGTTTGTAAAACATCTCAAATAAATCCACCAAAATTCTGGGTAAACCCCAATCAAGTATATAAGTATTGAGCAAAATTTCAAATCAAAATAATAATTTTGATACCAAAATAAAAATAGATTACTCTTCAGAAATCATAGAAAACAGAATATGAAAACCTTTCGACACAACTGCAGTAAAATCAACATAACTCACAAACCGTAAAACAAAACTGAGATCTGTCAAAATGTTTGGAAAATAGACAGAATTCTCTACAAATCATGTTCACAAAATATTTTCAAATACTGACCTTAATAGGGTCTAAAATACTGATCAAAACGAGAAGTCAACAAAACTGAAAATATCGCATATGCACAAAATCCACTAGTTCACATAGAACTCATCCAAAACACAACCAAACACGAGATATAGTGTACTAGATGTCCAAGAAACATGTTATAGGGTATTCCACAAGTCCAAGACAAGTCTATCACGAAAAACACGAACGAGCACAAGATAACATATGAATAACACGCATATATGCAACAAGATATGGTCAATCCTAGGTTATATCATGTCATGTATGTCGTGAGGCAACTAGGATCAAAATTAGCACTATAGAAACAATATCAATAAGAGAATTCATACACAAATTGTCTCTAGAACCCAAATACGCTACAAGCGGTATTTAGTGCCTGTATTTACAAAGGAAATACAAATTACTTGCCTTAACCGATGACAAAAACGACTCCAAGCAAGAATAACGGGAATGGATTCCTGGCCAACAAACTCAACAATCACACGAGCCAAAAACGAGCAATACCCACGAACCACGAGCAAAACACGAAACCAACAATGAACACAACGAACGACGATCAACCAAAAATCCAAGTGCACGAAAACACACGTGCACCAAGAACCAATGAACAAGAACTCAAGCAACGAACCACGGAAACACATGCAAGTGCACGGGGAATGGGAAAATGAGACGAAAACCACGGAACAATGGCGGTGGCTGGCGGCTAGCGGCGCTGGTTGCGTTGCTGGCTACTGCTGCTGCTGCTGGGCGCTGAACAGAGACAGAGACAGAGCGGGAGGCAGGGACAAGGCGAATGGGGGTGCTAGGGTGCAAGGGTGGTCGGGGCTCTGGGTCGGGGAGGTGCAGTCGGGAGGATTGGGAGGACGGGGAAGGACACGAGCGGCTAGGGCTTCACGAAGAGAAGGTGACAAATTGGGGTTGCATGGGTTTAAATATAGATGAAGAGGTAGGGTTTTGAGAATAGGGGAGAGGCGGCACAGGGTCAATCGGGTCGGGTCTGCGTGGGTGCAACAGGTGGGTTTTGGGTAGTTTAAGTGGAAAATAGTTATAGGATTAAATATAATTAGTTAATTGGTATATATATAATTGGGTTATAGGATTTGCAAACAGGGTATGGTTATAATTAATTGGGCTTTAGGGAGAATAGGTGTGGGTTTATTAGTTGTAGGTCAATAGATGATGGGTTTGGATATGAAGTATAGGATTTAAATTAGAGTAGGATAAACAAATGGTTAAAGAATAATTAGGAACCCAAAAGAAAAATATACCAAGACAGACCAAATGAACAAATAATAGGAGATAATATAGAGGCTGGATAATCTAAATAAGGAGAATCAAAGTTACAGTTTGATCAAAAGGAACGAAACAAGAGACGGACAAAGAATCAAGAATTCAAATAAAAAGAAGACAAAATAATAAAATGAATATATTGAAATTAAAATCCAATACACGGTCCAAAAGAAATACAAGAGGAATACAAAGAAAGAAAATACACCAAAACGAAAAATACACTCAAAAATACACAAAATGGAAAACAGGGGTTACATGAAGACTCATTAAGTTCTATGGATTTCTTTTTAGTCACACCTATCGTGGTAAATCATCTCTAATTTTTCTCAATCAATGGTATTTAATTCTATAATTCAAAATTATAAATTACCTCTCGGTCGCTTCATGATCCAATAAATCATACAAAAGTTAGGCAAACAATTGTAGCATTAACAACAAAAATCAAACACACAACCATGGAAAAATAGAAAAATAATATGAAATTAAAATTTTGTTCTCAAAACTAGGCTACATCAAAACCCTAGAAAAATAAAATTAGTTCATAATAAAATTGCAACTAACAAACAGGTTCTTTGATTGCATAATAAAAATTAGAAGAGAAGAAAAAAGAACTCATTTTTGCAGAAAACTGACGTCTCAAAATCTGTGGAGCGAAGCTTTCTTTTCTCCTCCTTTTCTCTTTCTGTCGTTCGTCTCGTTTTTCGCGCCCCAGCACATAGAGCCTCCCTCTTCCTCAGGTCTCTGTCCTCTCTCTGTTTTTGTTTTTTTTTTTCATCGTTTTCACCTTGCCGCCACACACCTAGAGCCTACCTACTGCCTCCTTCACTTCTTTATATATGTCTGGTTAGATCATCTCCAACCATGCTAGCCATTTTTCAATTTTAACCAAAATAATTAATATAAAGACAAAATTATGCTCCAACGGGACCAGCCAAACCTCTCGCCAAAATTGATTTCTAATATTTACTCACCAGATCTAGCGAGTATGTACCACTCGCTAAACTTCTTCCCAAAACCACAAAATTGCAAAATTGCGGAAATCAATTGCGAAAATTGTGAAATTAATCGCGGACGGAAATTGCAAAATCAATCTCAAAAATTGCAAAATCAATTGCGCAAATTGCGAAATCAATCGTGCAAATTGCGGAATCGCAACCTTTATATTTCTATTGGAGCAGAATCGCAGAAATCAATCGCGAAAATTGAGAAAAATTATTTTATATTTTTATTTTATTTAATTTTGAACTCTAAATTATTAATGGTTATTCAAAATAGATAACATGGTTGGTGTGGAGACTTTTTTCGCTAGCCAAATTATCCATTTGCTATCCATTTTGGCTATTTTAGTTAGCCAAAATAGCTAACCTGGTTGGAGATGCTCTTATATATAAAGGTAGTAGGTAGGTAATTATAATTAAAGTTAGTTTAATTTTTATTAATTAATTAATTAATTAATTTAAAAATCTATAGATTAGAATTAATCTATTAAATTTTAAACTAATTAATTTACTAACCTAATTTAAATTCACTCAATTTTTAATACAAAATTTTATTCCATCCCTTAATTGATCGAAATAGTTTTTACTAGCTCTTTCATGGGCCAATTCGTAAAAACTTGTATTTGGGTGCTTGAATTTTGAAATCTTCATCCTTGTTTTCTTCCATAATTTCACGCAAAACTCCACCTTCTGCATTTATCCATCTCATTCCTACAAAAATAAACAAACAAATAATATTGAGTAGAAATAAATGAGAATTTGCAATTTTAATGCATTAAAGAGTAATAAAAAATTATATAAAAATTCCACTCATCAGTTATTTCATATTTTATTCCAAGTATTGTTATTCATGTGATTGTTCTTTTATGCATGCGTGGTTGTATTTTTCTTATTATATTGTTGAGTTGAACAATAACAGCTTATGGATGACGAAATTCATTCGCTAGGCCAATGTCACGCGCTTGTGTTCCGTATTTTTGGGAATTGGGCATGACAAAAATTGCTCATTTGCGTGTGGCTAAAGTAGCATCGAGTTTTGGACTTCGAACTTGTCGTTTAAGTGTTTCAATAGTTGTGGGAGCAATTCTGAATGGCGATCTACTTCGCACTTGCTCGTCTGAAAGTGGCTAAAGTAGCATCGAACCAAGTGTTGGACTCCGAACTTGTCGTTTAAGAGTTTTCAATAGTTGTGGGAGCAATTCCATAGCGAGCTACTTCGCAATTACTCGTTTGCAAGTAGCTAAAGTGGAATCGAACCAAGTGTTGGACTCCGAACTTGTCGTTTAAGGGTTTTCAACAGTTGCGAGAGCAATTTCGAAAGACGAGTTACTTCGCACTTACTCGTTTGCAAGTGGCTAAAATTGGCATCGAGCCAAATGTTGGACTCCAAACTTTTCGTTTAAGAGTAGTCGCACTTCAAATTAAACGATATGTTTTTGACAATAACTCTTTGAAAAAATAAACTGTCTTTATAAAAAAGAAAACTAAGTGGCTTCTTCTAAGTTGCGAGTCTTTATTACATGGCAATGAATAAAAAACAACGAAAGTAAGGAAAAAACAAAGGAAACTATCTCTCTTGCAATTTCATCAAATGCTCTGCATTCCAAGTTCTTGGCAGTCTCTTTCCCCCCGGGTCTTCAAGGTGATACGCACCAGGGTGGACAACTTTGGAGATCTTTCACGGCCCCTCCCAATTTGGAGATAGTTTTCCTTTCTTACTCGATAAATTTCTAAGTTCCATGTCTCCCTCCTTGAGATTTGTGGGGCAGGCGTTCTTGTTGTAGGACTGCTCAACCCTGTGCTGATAGATCTGTTGATGAACGGAGGATCTTTCTCGAATCTCTTCGATGAGGTCAAGGTTGCCACAGAGTTGGTTGGAATTTTGTTCTTCACAGAAGGCCAATAAGTGGGGAGAGGGTAGACTAATTTCAAGTGGGATGACGGCTTCTGAGTTGTATGTCAAGTTCAAAAGAGATTCTCCCGCCGGGGTCTGTTTAGTGGTGTAGTAGTTCCAAAGCACATTGGAAAGTTGTTCAACCCATAAACCCTTTTTGCAGATTTTTCGAGTCTCTTCTTTAGGCCAGAGAGAATTTGCAAGTTGGCATTCTCTGCCTGACCATTGGATTGCGGGTGGGATATTGAGGCGAATCGCTGCTGGATGCCAAGATTGGCACAGAAGTTGCGGAAGGCTGCCCCTATGAATTGGTTCCCGCTGTTAGTCACCAAGATCCGAGGGATACCAAATCGGCAGATAATGTTCTTCTAGAAGAACTGCTGGACCTTGTTCTTGGTAATTGTTGCCAAAGGTTCAGCTTCAATCCATTTCGAGAAGTAATCGATCACAACAACAAGAAACTTCTTCTAACCAGGTGTCGGAGGGAAAGGCCCGAGCAAGTCCATTCCCCACATGGAAAAGGGGATCAGACTAGATAAGGAGGATAGCTCGGCTTAAGGCAGACGCCGAATGGATAAGAACCTTTGACAGGGGGCGCATTGGCGAACATGTTGTTCAGCATAGCTAAGGAGCGTAGGCCCGGAGTAGCCATGATTCATGATGTTGTGGGAAAGGGACCTTGCTCCCATATGGGCACCGCCGACTCCTTCATGGACCTCTCTGAGAGCGTACTAGGATTCCTGGGGGGGAGACACCGCATGTAGGGTCTGCTGTCTACTTGGGTGTAGGAGCGCTTGTACATGACTCCCACGATGAGCGTATCGCTCAGCTCTAGTTATGACTTTCCTAGCCTCTTTAGGGTCGAGGGGGAGGACTCCTTTTTCGAGGAATTCGAGAAGAGGCTTCATCAAATTTTCCTCGTGTGCTATGGGTGGTATCTCCATCAGTTCGAGGTTTCCTTCCTCAATACTAGGTCTTAAAAGAACTTCAATCAAAACAATGCGCTCCAACCCTTGGAGAGTAGAGGAAGCCAACTTTGATAGGGCATCTCCCTGCCCATTTTCTTCTCGAGGGATCCGTAGGACTTCTGCGTCTTGGAAGATGGATAACAGCTCTTTGACCTTAGCCAGATACTTGGTCATGCAGTCATCTTTAGCCTCGTACTCCCCCGAGACTTGGTTCACCACCAGTTGAGAATCACTAAATAATTTGACGCGTTGAGTGCCAGCCTTGTGTGCTAGGAATAGACCAGCTATAAGAGATTCATACTCCGCCTCAATTTTTGATGCTCGAAAGTTGATGCAGAGTGAATACTAAAGAACAAAGTCATCTGGGCCGATTAGGATGACCCCCACTCCACTTCCCTCAGCGCATGAGGACCCATTGAAATAAATTGCTATAAATGCTCCACTTGCCTTCCTTGCAAGGGTCGGGAATATTTCTTTCCACTATGAATTCTGCTAAGGCTTCAGCCTTTATAGCAATACTTGGCTGATAGCTGATATCATGTTAGCTTAGCTCTATGGACCATTTCATGAGGCACGCCGAACTTTTAGACGTGTGCAGCACCTACTTGAGGGGTTTTCTCAGTAAGATTGACCATCGAATGAGCTTGAAAATATGAGCAGAGCTTTCGAGCAGCCATGACCAGTGCAAAGGCCATCTTTTCATTCTTGGAATAACAGAGTTCGGAATCCTGGAGAACCTTACTCACCTCTTAGATTGGTCTCTGAGCTTTGTCTTTCCCCTTCATTAGGATGACACTGAGGGTTTGTTGCGATGTGGCGATGTAAAGGTAGAGAATTTCCCCAGGCTTGGGCTTACTCAGGAGCGGGGGCTTGACCAGATAAGCTTTGAGTTGTGCGAATGATTCCTGCTACAATTGCCCCCACTTAAAACCTTTCGTTCCTCTGAGGGCCTTGAAAAATGGGAGTTTAGCCTGAAGGGTATTACGCGGTAACAATATAGGCCTTGGTCTATTATGAAAGAAGTCTTCGGAATATCAAGGGGGAACATTCTGATCTGGTTATACCCGTAGAAGGCGTTCATATAGCTCAAGAGTTCATGGCCGAAAGTAGCGTCAATTAGTGCATCAACACTAGGAAGTGGGAACGGATCCTTTGGACAGGCCTTGTTTGGATCGGTGAAGTTGATACAAATCCTCCACTTCCCATTGGCCTTCACCATTACGATGTTGGAAAGCCACTCGGGGTAATTGACCTCTTGGATGAACCGAGCTGCCAAGAGTTTATCTAATTCTTCTTTGATGGCTTTCTAGCGGTGTGGTGCAAACTTTCGACGCTTTTGTTGGACAAGTTTTGCTTCGGGAGCTATGCTGAGATGGTGCATGATTAACTCCTCCAAAATATCGGGCATATCGGGCATATCGGCATTAGTCCATGCGAATAGGTCTCAGTTCCCTCTTATGCATTGGATGATGTCGGCCTTAACTGAGTGGGAAGGACTTTGCTTACTTGGAACGTCCTGGTCGGGTCTTCTTCGGAAAAAACCACTTCTTCCAACTCATCGAACGGCTCTGAGACTGCTTGGTTGCTCCCTTGGGGGAGTTCGAGGGCTTTGAAAGAGAGAATCGGGCCCCCCACCGAAGTTATGTAATATTTTTGGGCAGTCTCTTGGCTCCCCCTGACCTCTCCCACCCCTGCAGAGGTAGGGAATTTCAAATATATATTGAAGGCGAAAGGTACAGCCTGAAGTGCGGCCGAGCCGGGTAGGCCAAGGATGGCATTATATGTGGTTTTTAAATCGACAACCATAAAATCCATTGGTTCTGTTCGGGTGGCTGGGGTTTTGCTAGCGGTTATGTTGAGAGTGATAACTCCCTCGATGGTCACTAGCACCCCGGAGAATCCGTGGAGAGTGTAGCCAGCGAGTTTGACGCAGTTTTGGGACAACTTAAGGCCTTGGAGGGCCTATAGAAAGAGGATGTTTACAGAGCTACCATTGTCGAATAGGATACGGTGCACTTCGTGGTTGGACATGTGGAGGCTGATCACGAGAGCATCACAGTGAGGCATTCGGATGTCTTTTTTTTATCTTAAAAGGTCATGGGGACCCCAATGCCTTTGGGAGGAGGATAGTTCTGTAGTGAGTTTACTTCTCGGATGAAGGATTTTCGGGAGGATTTCGACTCTCCCCCCCAATGGGCCTCTGTGGATGAGGTGTAGGATTGCTTCAGGTTCGCAGTCAGGGGACTCAGCAGGCCTTTCACCCCACTTGTTCGCCCCCCCGGGGTGGAGGAGGATCAACTCTGTCCTTCCTAACGAACTTTGCGAGTTGCCCCCTCTGAATAAGGCCTTGATCTCATCCTTGAGAGCTCGACAGTCATCAGTGTCATGACCATGGTCCCTGTGGAAGCGGCACCACTTATCTCTATTCCTCTTCTTGTCAGGGGAATTCATCTTTGGGGGAGGTTAGAGCAACCCTTCCTTTCTGACCTCTATGAGGATAGCTGAGACACGGGCATTGGGAGGAGTGAACTTTTCGAAATGGGGAGGAGGGCGGCACTGGCCATGTTATCCTTTTGGAGATTCTTAGTGCCTTCTTCGTCTGCTCTTCTTCAGCCCGGATATACTTCTCACTCCTTAACGTAAGCTCCGAGAAATCCCGGGGTGGCTTCTTGACAAGCGATGCTTTTAGTTCGGCATGGTTGATGTTGCATCGGAATACTGTTGAAGCCACCGACTGATCGAGAGAGGCGATAGAACGGGCCTCGGTTGTGAAGTGCCGATCATAATCCCTTAGGCTCACGCCCTTCCTCTGACTGAGGGCCAATAGAGATGCGCTCGTCTTCTCTGTTCTGTGCCTACTGACAAAATGGGTGAGGAAGAGTTCCTCAATCTGGTCGAATGAGAAGATGGAGGCATGGGACAGTCAGGAGTACCATTCTCTCGCCTTTTCCTTCAATGTGGCTGGGAAGGTCTTACAAAGAAGCGCATCTGAGACTTGGTGAATCATCATGAGAGTTTTGAAACTCTCGATGTGATCAGCTGGTTCTGACTCCCCATTATAGGACTCGAAGTGAGGGGGCTTGAAGGTCTTAGAGACCAGACCTTCCATGATGGCCCTGGAGAAGCGAGGCCTGCTCGGGTGGAAATTTCTTGCCCGCTGTTCTTCTCCCAGGTCGAGTCTGCTAAGGCGTCTCTCCATCTCTTAGAGATGGTGATGGACTGAGTCATCTCTGAGGTCACAGTAGGCCCGGCCTCGAGATTCTCGTTCGTGAGGGGTGGCATGGCAAGGGTTATGTGCATGTTGATCATGACTAAGGGTATAGCGAGGGCTAGGTGCACGTTGATCGTGACTCAGGGTATGGCGAGGACTAGGTGCATGTTGATCGTGACTTTTGGCAATGCTGAGGGCTCGCAGGATGTCCTCTTTGAAGTTCTAGAACTCTACCTGAGTGACCGGTGCCCCTCCAGCTTGGCGGTCCCTTGGTGCTGACCAACTTGTTGGGGTGAGGCTCCTCCGCTGACGATGTGGAGGGGACTCCCTTTGCTTCCTTGGGGAGGGGGTCTTCTAGATCTTTTCCTGTGGGAGGACCAGACTCTCGGGGCCCTTCGGTGCTTTAGGGGAGGGACTTTATTAAGGGCTCGCCTCTCATTCAAGCGAGTGCGGAGGTCTACCCCTGTTGTCGGTTAACAATGACTTGGCGGAGATCTCCTCGGCCTGGAGGACTTTAAGAAGCCATGGATTCGGTTGAAGGATTGTGGACTGAGATGTGGTCATGGTGAGAATGTTGTCCCTGACAGCTTGTACAGGAGCCCCCCGGGGCAGCCCCCCTGAACCTAGGAGGTGGCGGTTGAGAAAGAGGTTGTTTAGGCAGCGGTTGCTGAACTGGTTGGTCTGGTTAAGGAAGAACGGTTGGGATTGGGGGAGGAGGAGGAAGAGGAGTGGCTTTTCGGCTGGACGTGGCTGCCTTCCCTTTTCCTTTTGGAGGCATGATTAGAAACTACTTTCACCAGGGATATGTGGTTGGATCGCTTTTTCTGTTCCCACAGGCGGTGCCAATCTGTTGCTGCTAATTTCGGTGTGGGAGCAAACAGATGATTTGTGAATTCTTCTAGGAATAGTAAAAGCGAACTTGTTGAGTTCTTGCCGGTGTTTGACTGTTTCACGCCACTGCCGCTAACCTGCAAAAAGTTCGAAATACCGGGATGGATCCCGACGACGAACCCCCCGACGCTCAAGTCGTTTATGGAAAAAATACTGATTACCTACTTTATGGTGGGGGTAGAGGGGTATTTATAGTCGCCTTTAGAGACGGTTTAGAGATAATCATTCATCTCTATGTCTTGGTGTTTTTGGATAAGCCAGAGAGTTTAAGTCGTTTCATGATAAAAGTTTTAGTTTAAACCGCCTCTTAGAGATAATCATGAATTTGAATTACTCTCTAAATGATCTGGGCTGATTTGTAATGGGCTGTCACCCTGACCCAGTAAGACATACCTATTTTTTGGGTTATTGGGCTTGGAAAAGACCCAGTTCCCATTTTCGGACCTGTTTATAGGTGAAATAACCATTTTACCCCTGAGAGCTTTAAGATCCGTGCCCGATTTGAACGTTCCTGATTTAGTTCTATTTTTACCCATATCAATCTACATGTTCGAATCTAAGTATTCATGTCGTGTATACATGTGACTATATACAGGCTTGGGTCTGAATCAAGGGAAATGGCACGAAAAGATGAATACTACTTGGTTTTGCCGATTAATCCTTAATAGTCTCTTTGAAGGGTTCAAACAGATAAAAATATGATAATTAAAAGGGGAGATACTTGTGGAGATCAAAGAAATTTTTGAACAAGAAAAATAAAACTAGTTCAAGAGAAACTTGCATTTAGACGATTAAACCGAAAATAATGAAGTTGATAAGAGAAATCCAACGGAGACAACACATGTGCAACCACGTAGCAACACAGCACGTGCACAACAAAAACACATGCAACCCACGTGCACGCGAGAGACTGCAGCAGCAAGATCAGCAAACGACACAATATCACCTCAGCGAGCAGCGTCAATGCTCAGCAAGACCAACAGCAACAAGAGACAACGACGACGACCGCAGTGGTCGCCGGCAGCGAGCAACAGCAAGGACAGTGGAGGCAACAGGGCAAGCCAGGGGGTGTTTCGGAGGCAGGGTGAGTCGAGCAATGGGAGGATGGAGAGGGAAGCAATGGTGCTCGGTGCTGTGGAGTCGCGAAGGAAGAGGCACTGGAGGTGCTGCGAGGGCAGTCGATGGGGAAAATGAGGGGTGCTGTAGTGGAGGTCAACGGAATGGTTGCGGTGGTCGAGAGGTGCAGGGGATAAGGGCGATGGATGGTGGTGGTGCGGCAGGGTGTCCGGGGATGTCAGCATTGCGAGGTGCAGGGGAAACATGGTTTGGCTGTGAGGTGGTGCTCTATGGATGCGGACGATCGGGTATGACAAGGATTGCGGTAGCGAGAGTTAGCAGCGACTGGGATGCAAGTTTCGATGGGGTAAGGGAGAAGACGAGAGGGAAGGGAAGTTCGACGGGGAAGATGAGGAGGTGGTGGAGAGCACAATGGGTTTCAAGAGTAACCAGAGGAAGAAGGAAGAAGTAGGCAGCGGGGGTTAATTAAGATGGGTAATTAGGGTTATTGAATAATTAGTGTATATAGCAGTTTTAGGATGTTAGATTAATGGGTTATAGGGTTAGGATCCAATAAGATGGATTATTGGGTTTAAAAATAAATAAATAAAATTGGGTGTTGGGTTAACGGGTTTAGGTTTAAAAATAATAAAATTGGGTATTGGGTTAATGGGTTTGGGTTTAGGATCATAGGGTTTATAATATATATATATATATATATATATATATATATATATATATATATATATATATATATATATATATATATATATATACATACTAGTATAATGCACGTGCGATGCCCGCCTACAAAAAGCATATTCACATAACTTGAAAATTTGAAGCGTAAAAAAAATAACCATATTTTGCGACATGAAAAAAAACACATTCACATGACTTGAAGACCTCTGCACCAAAACAAACATGACTTGAAGCATCAAAAATAACAATCAATAGAATATGCTGAAATTTGACAACAATATCCAGTAAATTAAGGTTCTAAGCATACTTGAATTCCATCGAAAATATTGCCCAAGAAATCCAAATCCATAAATAAAGGTAAAAAAGGGCATAGAAAAGTATGTAGTACAAACCAAAACAAAACTACAACTGAGTTTTCTAATTGAATAACACTTCTTTGTAGACAATGTTTCTTGTGTATGTTCCATCTTGACCGAACAATTTCCCTTCACGAATTGCTATCTTGTTGGAGTTCATTGAAACTCCTCTTGACAAAGCCACGTAAAGTTGCCCATGACTGAAAACATAATCTTTTAAATAAATCCCCGCGAATGGTATAGTTTGTCCCTGTGCTTTATTTTTGGTCATAGCGAAACACAAACACACAGGGAATTGTTTTCTAGTGAGTTTGAATGGCAAGCTTATGCTTTCCGATGGTTTTAGTGGTATTCTAGGAAGGAAAACTTGTGTTCCTGCTGAAATTCTAGTAGCAATTTCTGCATCGATCAAGTACTGATAAAAACCTTGACACAATAATCTTGTCCCGTTGCAAAGACCTTCTTTTGGGTCAGTATTTCGAAGAAGAATTATTGGTGCCCTATATTTCAAAATTAGCTTATGTGGTGGCAATCCTCCTGGAGAAATCTCATTCAAAAATTCTTGTTGGTATAGATTCCTCTCGTCATCCTCTACGCTGTCGAAAGAATAATATACTTTCTCATCACCTGACAATGGTATAGTTCAAATTTATGTTAGTAGAGATGGATACATAGGAAATTCTTAATTTTCTTATAAATAGTCAAGCCTTTACATAGTAGAGATTACAACTAATTTAGTTTGCAATCACCTGGAAAAGTATTGATGACAATGTTGTTTATACTATCCACGGACTCATTGGTTGGTGCCATTATAGCTCTTTCCACCATGTAGCTTGTCATTCGCATTCTCACAAAGATTTGGATAAATAGTGTTAACTAAATGAGTTATGGTATCGTCACATGTCCATGGTATAACCATTTCATCCGGAATTCTGACCATTTCATTTCCATATGTAGTCGTTGTCCCGTCTCCGATATCTTTCAAAATGCTTGTGAAGTTAGGATCAGTTCTTAATCGCATATTTTCTGTGAGATGGATAATATTTACACTTTCCCAAATTGCAGAATTAACAATACATGCATCTACATTTTGCGATTTTGTACCCCTCTATACTACTGATAGCACTTGTCTAAAATCACCTCCAAGTATAACGATTTTACCTCCAAAAGGGACAGCCTTTTCCGTCACATCTCTTAAGGTTCTGTCAAATGCTTCAAAAGCATGCCGATGTACCATTGTCGCCTCGTCCCAAAGTATAACACTGCTTCTTCGTAAGAGCTCGCCGTCTCAGATTGTTTACTAATATTGTATGTTGATGTAGGCCCAATTTCAATAGGAATTTTGAACCTAGAGTGAGCAGTTCTTCCCCCCAGTAATATCGTGGCTGTGATTCCGGACGATGTTATTGCTAATGCATTATGTCCTTCTTTTCTAAGGTATGTTAATACTGCTCTATACAAAAAAGACTTGCCAGTACCACCTGGACCATCAATGAAGAATACCATCTCTTTTTTCGAATTAACAACTTCGATGATCAAATCAAAAGCATGCTTCTGGCCCGAATTCAACAAATTTATACATCTTAAATCGTCATCCGTAACAATCATGGTTCTCTCATCTTCAATCAATTTTTGTGTAGATTCGCTTGTAAAATCATAAAATGTGGGCACAGGGAGACCATAATCTGCATTACATTTATCATACTGTTGAAGTATGCTGTTTAGATCACGTAATAGACGATTCATGCTTGAATTCACATTCGCGGTACTCGTTGAAGAGTAATCTTCCATCATATATGGGTGGAACTGATTCCACAACTGCAGCACACCAGTAGGCTGACAATACAACAAAAGTGTAGCAAACAATCTCCGGAGCGCTGATGGCATATGTGTACTTCCCGCTTCTATTAAACATTCTCGTACGCTATTGTCATTTTCTAAGAACCCCCTCTTTTCAGCTGGTTCCTTAAAAGTGGAGCAGGGTACCCCATCTACTGTAAGAAGATCATCAAATGACACTGGTCCCTTAACATGATTCAGTAGGATACGCAAATAATATCGGTCTCCTTCATTTGGTGGAACCGTGTAAAGTCTACCGATAGCTCGTTGTGTAGTTGCTCTCATTTGCCATTTTTTTTCTCCAGATACCCACCAATATTTTTCTGGAAATTCTCGATATAATAAATTTCTTGCTTCAAGATCTTCTGAATTTTTTTGAAAAAACTCAGTCAACATCGTCTTTGAAGTTTGCACATCATCGAGAACATCATCAAGCAGTTGATCGACATAATATGTCAATTGCTGCATATTTGGAAGATGGATATGAAGAGCTATCGCACTTGGATATATTTTGTGCACTGGAAACTTAAAAGTCCTCCACAACGCTTCCTGTGGGCAAACCCAACGTGCATCCAGAAACTGTGAGATCTCATTATTTCGATCGGTTTCTCTACGTAGCTGAAAAGAGATTCGGTCTGGTCCCTTGTATACATACTTGTATAAATACTTCAAGGCCTTGATACTGGAGCATATTTCAACATTGATATGACAATTATATTTTTTCAGGAGCCAAGGATTATATGGAACCACCCTTCGATTATCCAAGGAGATGTCGTGTTTTTGTATAGTAATACCATTATCACGTCTTCTATACAATGGATACGAATCATCTCCTTGTACCGTGTGCTCCGCAAATTGGTGCGAATATCCCTTTTTGCACTTATTTTCTTTCATGCAAGGAGAATTTGGTTTCACTATACCACATGGTCCATGTAGCATATGCTACTATCTCATATAGTTCAGGTTCAACATTTGGGTGTGGAGCCTTTGCCAGTACAATGTGGTCGTACTCGTCAAGATTATTCAGTTTGTCTTGTTCGTTCTGAATGACCAAGATATGAACATGGGGCAATCCACATTTTTGGAACTCGACTACATGGACATGAGCTACAACATAACCTAAATCTCCACTGGTATAGAGATTTTTTTTAGTTATTCTAGCTTTGCTTTGAAAACTCTTGCTGTCAAGTCAGACCTATCTTGACTGTCTTGTCCCGGTAACAATTCATTTTTTATTTCATCCCATGATGGATTACATGTCATTGTAATGAATAGATCCGGTTTTCCATACCTCTGAACTAAAGCCATGACATCTTGATACCGATTATATATGTCTCTCGGGCTACCAACATACGAAGAGGGAAGTATAATTTTTCTTCCGGTTGAACCTATAAATACAATGGAAAAGTATTTTTCTATTAGCTTCCCATTCATTGTAAAATACAATCGGAAAAGGAAAAAACAATCTGCACGTGTGCGTTAAAAATAATAAAGCTTTTCAATCTACTAATAACGTACCTGCATTTCGTACTCCGGCATTGAATAAATCTTGTAACCCTTGGTACAGCTCCGCTCTAATAGTTTTTTAATTGGCCCGCAAAAAACATAACCTTTGCATCTCAATTTTCACGTAAGTGTCAACAATAAATTGTTGTAATAATCTGCCCGCACGAAGTAGTATTGATGTATCATTTGCTCTAATATGTAATTGTAACAATAACATTATTTATTTGGATAGTATCAAAGAGAAATATATATAGTTCATATTAGTACACTACCTGAAGCATATACGAATAAAATTCTCGGCAGGTAACTTGATGTCCATTTAAATAATGGGTGTTGACATCCCATCCATAGTTCCCATATGGAAGTAAAAGTGGGTACTGGAGAGGATCATAATAGCCGATCGTGTCTGGAATTAGTTGTAAGTTGCCTTCCATTGTTTCCACAATAGTCTCTCGGGGTCCGACGTTTGTTAGATCTTCACCTCCGACTATAATTGCTGCAACCTGAATGCCGTAGGAAGATTGTACTGGTGACCTCCCAAGGACTGATCTTTAAGCAATAATTTACAATTTGGTAAGTCCTCTCTCATAGCCAATCGCCTAAATTGATGCATGAAAGGTTTATGGTGATTTAAGATCGTCTTTAGTCTTTCAACTATGTGTGTCTGCATCCCAGTATTTTCCTTCATTCTATTTTCAATTTCATGGTTAGTATCATATATGTACAATTGTAGATATCTTGGCCTAGGGGGCCCAGCAGGTTGAAGACTACCTATCCTATTGGGGCGTTCAGTAGGTAGTAGACTTCCTATCCTATGGTATATCGCCCCTTGGGCTCTAAAAGTATAGATTCCGTCATAGCCATTGGCGAGACTTGCATCGTAAAGAACTCCCAACGAAGTGAAGGCAAACATATGGTTGTATTTCCGAATGTTATGTCTGAAATGCTTCCCCTCCTCACTCTGATCAGTATATAACATCTTCAATTTGATAGGCGTTGTAAGTTGTGGCAGTGAGATTTTTCCATTCCTACAACATATCTCTTTTGTTTCCGATGAAAACAACTTAGCACCACATTTTTCGCAGATTTTGGGTTTCTGGTAACATGTGTACTGGCATCAAGTTTATGTCGACATAATTTCTAGCATAGTTATGGCGTCTCCTTGCCGGGGTACGGTTAACAATTGGAGGAGTGAAATTTTGTTGTAGACCTACACATATTCAAAAGGGGGAAATGGTTGGTTTTTTTATTTACATTGGAAGCGATAAAAGAAGTCGACTATTATTTTTTTGAATACGGACATTTAGATATAAGACCTTACCTTCTCTAAGGATAACTGAAGTTGTATTTATTGGGAGCAGGATTTGTCTAGTTTGCCTTGTTATATCACTCAACCTACCCCAAGTCGCAACTGTCGTTGAATTATGTCTGCCATGATGAACTGTTGAAAGGTGCATATTAATTAGAACATCATAGACGATGATTTTAATTTATACAAGATTTGTAGTTTCGGGAGGATACCTTCTTGATTTTCAGATACTACATGATATGGGGATGCAGATCTTGCTTGTCTCCTAATATCACTCAAACGGGCATTTCTTGGCATCTTCTTAGTAGAGATTTTCTATGAGAAACAACGAGTGTGAGTTGATTTCTAATGATATATTTCCATTTTCCTAGCTAATAACTGAAGAATATACTCCTTCATAGCTGATGAGTTTGGGGTTTTAATCGACTAACATGAAAATTGGGATCCAAGATACCTACCCCTGCAAAATTTCAATAAACAAAGAGTTACATATACAGTTTCTTCAACAAAAAAATGCAACATTCTTCATACTTTTGAAATTAAAGTAGCCTGCATATCCAGCATCCTCTACAGTTTATATACCTAGGCCCCACATTGATGAACAACTAAACTGATGTAAGTTTATCCAAAAATGGAGTAAATTAAAAATAAATACTTGATGGGAAATTTCAATGTATTATATGCTACCGATAGCTTCATGTAGATGATACCCAGTTTAAACCTATTTACATTTTAGGAGAAGTTCATGCTAAATTTAACTACGTCTAAAGATGGGCTTCAAACTTTTGAAATTAAAGTAGCCTACATATCCAGCATCCTCTACAGTTTACATACCTAGGCCCCACATTGATGAACAACTAAACTGATGTAAGTTTATCCAAAAATGGATTAAATTAAAAATAAAAAAACTGATGGGAAATTTCAATGTATTATATGCTACCGATAGCTTCATGTAGATGATACCCAGTTTAAACCTATTTACATTTTAGTAGAAATTCATGCTAAATTTAACTACATCTAAAGATGGGCTTGCTAAATCCAAGTGACAAATAATAATTTAAAAATGCCTGTTAGCAATTTTAAGCAAGTACATTCAAAATACTAAATAATCAACGTCTATGTTCTTCGAATTTGCGGGTTTATCCTGACGATCTTCAATCAAGTTACTAAAGTCCATGTACTTGTTAACCAACGTGACCTGGAAACAATAAAATTGGAGATCAAGTAGCAACAAAAGAGAACTACATTGAGTTTAAGGATCAATTAATTCAAACGAGTTGCAACCTATGCAGTTATACAGTGCTAGTAAGGATCAGTTAATTCAATTAATTGAGCTAATGACTATAAAACCTCGAACTTTTAAGTCACTTCTCTGCTCACTCAAGAACTGACCTTTCCATTTAATGATAATTTTCCATGACAGTTCGAGTAAAAAATCGATCATCACTTTCACTGACCGAATCAGTAAAAAAAATTTTGAGGTAATGACACTAAAAAACCTCGAACTTGTAAGCAAGTCCCCATCCCTCCCATCTCACTCAAGTGCAGACTTTTTCATATAATGAGAGATTTTCATTTTAATTGACAGTACAAAAAAAACAAAAAAAGCCAACATAACTAGATGAGCTTTTATCGAATTAGTGAAAAAGTTTTATCACCAGATGAGCTTTTATATCTAATGATAAATTTCCATTTTCCTAGCTAATAACTGTAGAATGTACTCCTTCATAGCTGATGAGTTTGGGGTTTTAATCGACTAACATTGATCGATTAAAACTGCAAACTTCAAATCTTTAAATCATTAAAACAAAAACCCCAAAAATCTTACCTTGTTGGCTATTGAGCAAGGAACAAAGTTGATTTTTGATTTAGAAGGGGAAAAAAGAACCGAATGCAGCTTGGAGGGAGAGCAAGAAACGGATTTGATTTTTGAGCTAGGAGAGAAAAATGAACTGATGAGTTAAGCTGAGATTAAGTTTGGTATATATATATTTGAAGGTGTGTAGGATTTTTGAGGAAGGGGCAGGTCACCGAAGAGGTTGCATGCATGCATGCATGCATGCGAACAGGCATGATCATGGGAAATTGATGAGAGGAAACTTTCATGTGGAGAGAGAGACTAAATTGATGGGAATCTGAGAAGTATATGAAGAACTTGCATGGTTCTTTATCAGAGGAGAGAGAGACTTTCATGATCAATATGCATGCAGACAGGCATGATCATGGGAATTTGATCAAAACTTTCACGATCAATGCTAAAATGATTGATTATATGGTGGTTTGCAAAACCGAAGAAGTCAGCAAATAAATTGCATGGTTGAGTGATGGGAAACTGAGAAGTTGCAGCAATGGCTTCACAATTTATTCATTTTAATATTTGCATGCATGAGTTAATTATTTTCAATAAACATGTAAATTATATTTTTGACCTCCGATTGTGGAAGTACTAGGGGCAAAATTTAACAAACTTAACCCCTACATTATTTTTTAGCTTTTTATGTTTATGGGGGTATTATAGTAAAAAGATGCCAAAATGGAGCTTTGCTTAATAATAGTGTGTGTGTGTATATATATATATATATATATATATATATATATATATATATATATATATATATGAATCAAATAATGAAATACATATAGAATGGAGTATGTTTGGGCTTCACTCAATAATAAAATAATCTAGTAAGACCACAAATAAAATCATAGAATTGAATTGGATTCTTCATATCAATAAAAGTGTCACGACCCGCTTCCCAAAAATATGGAATATGAACACATGACATTGGCCCAGCGAATGACTAACGTCACCCATAAGCTGTTTGTTCGATCAACTCAACAATATAATCAATACAGAACAATTGCACGGGCAATAATAATAATCTCATGAATAATAATACTTGGAATGAAGCAATATGAAATATCCAAATACAATAAAACAACGTCTGGAAACAATAATAAAATTCGGAATATAAGCCCAATACAATAATAATCCAATTACAAATAATAATAAGTCTCGATATAATAAGTTGAATAAAATAATAAGCAACTAGAAAGCATTGAGTCCTCAGAATCTTTATTCTCCATTCCCAGCAGGCAATTCTCCTTCATTACCTGTGTACACTTCATCTAAAAAGAGGAGAAAAATTGTCCTCAGAGCAAGTCATGGACAGCAAGTAGAGAAAGCAAGGAACATGGAATAACGATATAACAATGAGTTCAATGGATCAATAGGAATCAATAACATGGAAAAATAGCAATAATCAATATCATGATAAACGATGCAATGGTATAAAAAATGATTCAATATTCAATAAAAATATTCAATGGTATCAATAACACTTAAAACAATATTTAGTATCAATAGGTACAATGATGTACAATATGCAATGTCGATATTGTGTCAATCCTTATGTCTGTTAATCATTTTAATCCTAACTAATGCACGTACTACTGCATTCCATACTACATGTTCGATGCATACAATCAATTTCGTTTAGACTAAGTGGTGAATTCTATAGATCATGTGTTGGTACGATAATCACTGATACAATACAATATTATTGTACGATACATTACGATGATTCACTGATTCACTGATACGATGCATTGATACGATTCATTGATACAATTCATTGATACGGTTCATTGATGCAATATACGAAAGATTGGGGTGCAGTAGTTAGCGCTCCACAATCAATCGATAAACACTAGCCGACATAGTCACTATATTATTCACTACTCAAGTCAATCCCTTAAACCCCCGCTTGTTAATTATTTTATTAATGCAATAATACAATATGCAATTTGAGACATGGGGTGAACAATAGTAACAATAAAGGAATAATAAGATGATAACATGAAGTATGACAATTGGAATGATGATAATAAGACATTATGATCATGCAATACAACATACACACTTTGATTCATGCAATACAATGATATCGGATTAATTAAACTATCAAAAATTGGAATATAAAATTCTGGATAGCAAGAGTAGTGTGTACAAAAATACAGTTTTCTGCTGTTTCGGAACTTGAAAACTGAATCCATCAGAAATTCTAGAAACTAGACTTCCACACGGTTCCACACCATTCTTTACACATTTCATGTTCAGGCAAAATTTCGACATCATGTTGTTAGAATTTTAAAATCAGGAAAAACTCAATATTAAATTCGTTAAAATATTTATTAGACTCCAAAATATGATCACTAACAATCTAGAAACTATCAGAGCAAAATTTTATCATTTGATCAACCTTTTTACTGTTTAAACATGAAACGTACAATAATCTGAAAATCTGAAAGTAAAAATACAGGTATAGTAAAACGGGCATAACTTTTGCTACACAACTAGGAATTTAGAAATTCAAGATGTTCTGGAAACTACAAAGATAAGGCTACAATTCTTATTTAGAAAATTATTCATTTTAAGATCATTTACTGGGTCAAAAATAGCAAACAACATACAGCCAGCAAGCAAGTTACAGGTTTTAGGGTATTTTTCATGAAATAATTTAATTAAAAATGATGGGTATCAATTCTACTAGTTGATAAATTATATAATTAGCATGATGGGTGCAATAACAAGATGAATAAAATTAGAATACACGGATACATCAATTTATCATCAACAAACATCAATCGATCAACCACATACAACCTAGAAATTCTCTCTACAATAATTTATTTGTGTGACAATTATATGAACAATCCTATTATCAATTCTATATGCACACATGAATGATTCAATTTTTGGAGTTAAAAGTGGTGCGATGTCAAGTAAATTGGGGTTAGCTCGCGTAAACCCTCAATATACCCAACAAAAGAGATGAACAATGTATAATAAGATAAACGAAGGGATCTACTTGCAAGATTTTTAATAAAACTTGAATTTGATACAATTAACAATTCAAGAGGAAGTGACTTGTCTTATAGACGGTGAAAACAAATACAAAAAATAACGGGATAAGGATCCCGAAGCAACGATCCCATGAACTAACAGAAAATAACACGTGCAAATTACGTGCTTCAAGAGAACACAGGAACAACAGCAAGAGTAGAGACAGCAACAGCAACGAGATCAGCCACAACAGCAAGAAGGGCTTGCGGTCTGACTGGCGACAAATGGCGACGGTGGTCGGCATCGCAGGCTGTGGCGTGACGGAGACTGGAACAAGGGGTGTCGGGGGTGTGCTGTTGTCGTTGAGGAACAAGAAAGGGAGGACAGGGGTTAGGGTTTTTTGGTGTCTGGGCATCACCGGAGGTGAGGGAGGGCAGAGTAGGGGTTATGGCGACTTGATTAGTTGCCGGAGGTCGGGGGATGGCCAGAGAAGAAGGGCCATCAGAGTTTTGGGTGGGAAAATGATGACGATGAGAGAGAAACAGAGAGGAGGGAGAATAGACATCTCTAGGGTTTCAATTGTGCAATTTTTAGGGTTTGCAAATGAGTTGTATTTATAGGGTACAATTAGGATGTTGAGTTAGTGGTTTAGGATCCAATAATAGCGGTTTTGGGTCAAAAACAAATGAAATTGGGTTTTAGGGTTCAATAAGAGATAGATTTAAAATAATATGTTTCAAATAAAAATACCCACAATTAATAGAAGAAATTAGGATCAACAAGAATAGTTCAATCAACAAGAACGAAGAATTTCATGAACAAAATCTTAATTAAAATAATTAAGAAAGAAAGAAAATAGAGTATTTTATTCAATTACAAATAAAATATTACAAAAGGGGGAAAATGAAAAAAGCGGACGATAGTTACAAAAAGATGGATTAAAATTTATGGACTTTCACAAATTAATAAACAGTCAAAGAAATAATAATAATAATAATAATAATAATAATAATAATAATAATAATAATAATAATAATAATAATAATAAGATCATATACTTATTACAATATAGAACTTATTTGAAAATAACTATAAATACAATTAACGAATAGAAATGGATTTTAGTAGGAGATCCAAAATAAATTTAAAACAAAATGAATTTAAGAAAACGGAAAATTTTATAATGAATCCAAACCCAGATAATACGTAGAAAAATATGTATAGGTGGAAACGGGGTTACAATCCTACCCACCTTAGAAAAAGAATTTCGTCCTCGAAATTCAATCAGGCGGAACGTGGGACAAAGCAAAAGCAAACTTGTGAAATAAAAAAATAGAGAATTTAGAGGGAAAGAAATGAAATGGTGGCAACACCAGAATAAGAAAGGGCATAGATCGGAATGGAGTGATCTAAATAATGAATTGATACATGATGATGAATGGAAAGTATGAAAAAGGGAGTAAACGGTGCAACGAAGGAGAAAGCAACAAGAGAATCTTACGACGGTTTTGGGCCCACCACGCTTCCGTTGCACCATTCTGATTAGAAAGACTCTGTCATCTGTGCCCATTAGTTCCAACAATCTGCCTCGTGGCTCACCATATTCTTGACATGTCCAAACGACATCTCTCTAATATGGAGTTCAAACTCCTGGCAACTTCAGATTCTGGACACTTTCTGAGATCCTAGGACTTTGCTTGCACAACTTAGAGCAAAAGACGACACTTCATCTCCTGGTGATGTTCCAAGTCGCTGACATATCGTAGGAGACCAAGTGATGCCGATCGACGAACCAAGCAGGAATAAAAAGAATGGATAACTCCAGAATCAAAAAAATATGGGTACGAAAAGAATGAATTTATACCTAATAAGGAATTAATGAATGTGGATGAATGGAAGGGACAAAAGAAAATAAGAAATGATGCAACTGAATATGAATGGATCAAAATGTGGATTGAAAAGATTAGTACCCAGATTATGTTGGTTATTACATGTTCATGTGATCAACGTGGTGCGCATATCATTGAGTTAACCTGGTTCGAGCCTAACCTGAGTAACATGTTAGCCAAACATGACTAACACATTGCCAAAACCTGGGCTCTGATACCAGTAAAAACCTGTCATGCCCCCGCTTTCCAAAATATGGAAATACGAGCGCGTAACTAAGGCCCAACGAAACACCATCCATAAGTTATAACAGTCTAACTCAACAATATGAATAGTAATCACAACCACACAAGAAACAATAACCATATGAACAATGAATGAATTTCAAAAGATTCATGAAATAAACTCATAAAGCAATGTCCAACATGTGGGAGATAAACAAATTCGGGTCATAAAATTAATCTCTGATTTTATTTCTTAAAATTAATCTACTGTTTCAGTTAATTAAGCAAGGTAATGCATATTCAAAGTGCATTCTAGAATTCAGACGTCACAGTACGAAAATATGGATATCTTGCAATTTGTAGGTCGAATTGCAAAACCGTAAAGATGATCTGGATTCCAGACACACAGAGCTAAACCTCTTATTTAATGATTTCTAATTAATATTATCTAAAACTAGGTCCAAATAGGGTTCTTTACTGAACTAGTGTTCTAACAACAACCTACAGTCAAGTTTTAATACATATAATAGGTCTGAAAAATCATCAAATAATATCACAAAAATAATAAGGTGATTCTCAGTCATGTCTAGTAACAAAATATAAAATTTCTAGTTCTAATTATGTTGGTAGCACTTTATTTTAAAAGAAAATCAAGCTGATATATCTCTGGATAGAAATCTAGAAATTTAAAACACAACTGTACTAAAAATATGATATCATTCAGTTCGTAACTCGGAATCTAGTTCTGTAAAAAAATTTTTGAAAAAATAGATTCAAAAAGCTACAGATGATGTTTACAAAGTTTTATCAAATTACAACAGAAACTAGGTTGAAAACTCAAATCAATACAGAGAAAACAGCAGGCCAGCAAGTGGTTATTATTAAAAGACAACAAAATAACCAAGTACTCATATGATTTCGAAGCAAAAATTTCAGAAACTCATAGTCAATCTTTAGGGTGGAATTCTAATCGATGAGACAAATCATTATGAACATAGCATGATCATCACATTCAAACGAAAAGCATTCAATCATCAATATCTATATACATGTTCCAATCTAAGTGTTCATGTCGTGTATGCATGTGACTATATACAGGCCTGGGTATGAATCAAGGGAAAGGGTACGAAACGAGGACTACTACTTGGTTTCGTCGATGAATCCGTAATAGTCTTTTTGAATGGTTAAAACGGATAAAAATATGATAATTAAAAGGGGAGCTACTTGCGGAGATCAAAGAAAATTCTTCAATAAGAAAAACAAAACTAGTTCAAGAGAGACTTGCCTTTAGGTGATTAAACCGAAAGTAATGAGGATGTTAAGAGAATCCCAATAGCGGTAACACGTGTGCAACTATGTAGCAACATAGCACGTGCACACAACGTGCACAACAGCACATGCAACCCACATGCACGCGAGAGACAATAGCAGCAAGATCAGTAAACGGCACAGCAACACCACAGCGAGCAGCGACAATGCTTAGCAAGACCTACAATAATAAGAGACAGCGGAGACGACCGTGGTGGTTGCCGGCAGCGAGCAACAGTAAGAACAGTGGTGGCAACAGGGCAAGGCATGGGGTGTTTCGGAGGCAGGGTGAGTTGAGCAATGGGAGGATGGAGAGTGCAGTGATGGTGCTCGGGGTTATGGAGTCACGGAGGGCGAGGAAGAGGTCCTGGAGGTGCTGTGGGTGGAGGGCATTCGATGGGGAAGAAGGGGGGGTGCTGCAGTAAAGGTCGACGGAATGGTTGCGATGGTAGAGATGTGCAGGGGATGAGGGCGATGGATGGTGGTGGTGCGGCAGGGCGTCGAAGGGGGCTCAACGGCCGTGCGAGGTGCAGGGCGACAGGGGTTGGCTGTGAGGTGGTGCTCTGTGGATGAGGACGATCTGGGATGGCAAGGATTGAGGCAGCGAAAGTCAGCAGCGACCGGGATACGGGTTTCGATGGGGTGAGAGAGAAGACGACAGGGAAGGGAAGCTTGACAGGGAAGATGAGGGGGTGGCGGAGAGCGGAATGGGTTTCGGGAGTAATCAGAGGAAGAAGGAAAAAGTAGGAGGCGGGGTGTAATTAGGATGTGTAATTAGGGTTAATGAATAATTAGTATATATAGGGGTTTTAAGATGTTGGGTTAATGGGTTATAGGGTTTGGATCCAATAAGATGGGTTATTGGGTTTAAAAATAAATAAATAAAATTGGGTATTGGGTTAATAGGTTCGGGTTTAGGATTATAGAGTTTATAAAATCTATATAATAAAACACAAAGAAAGCTATCAAGTGGTTCTCCTTCAATCCCCTTAAAAATCAAAGGCCTAGATCTAACCTCACAAAACATATTTTCCCCCCAAAAGTTTCCTCCAAAACTTAAATTCAAATCCCCCACCAAAAACAACTACTATATTTATTTTTAAAAAAAATTTCTCTCTCTCTCTCTCTCCCTCCCTCTTCTATTCAAAAAATTAAGAAAATAATTTTTTTAAAAATCTTTAAAAAATAAAAAATTTAAAAACTAAAAAAATTAAAAATTTAAAACCTTTAAAAATAGTTCAAAAAAATCAAAAAAAGTCATATAATATGTTTTTTGTTGGACCCCAAAAGTTTCTCATATAATATGTTTGCTACTTCAATTAATTTGCTCGACCTCCAAAACTATTTTATATGATCAAATAAGGTGTACCGTTTCGAAGACGTGCCGAGGCACGTGTCAACGGGCAAACCTAGTATATATATAAAAATTAAATAATGAAATATATATATAATGAAGTATGTTTGGGCTTTACTCAATAATAAAATAATCTAGTAAGACCACAAATAAAATCATAGAATTGAATAGAATTCTTAAGCATTAAATCAGAATACCAATTAGTAATAAGATAAAATGAAGTATAATTTGGGTTTGCATTTGAAAAATAATAAATCCAAAATCATATGTAAAGTAGGTTAAAATTAAACTTTGGGTTAAATTAATGGGTTTCATATCAATAAAAGATGGAATAAAATTTATGGACTTTCACAAATTAATAAACAGTCAAAGAAATAATAATAATAATAATAATAATAATAATAATAATAATAATAATAATAATAATAATAATAATAATAATAATATCATATAACAAAATAGGATTTGTATTACAATATAGAAATTATTTGAAAATAACTATAAATACAATTAATGAATAGAAATGGATTTTAATAGGAGATCCAAAATAATTTAAAACAAAATTAATTTAAGAAAATGGAAAATTTAATATAGAATCCAAACCCAGATAATATACAGAAAAATATGTATAGGTGGAAACGGGGGTGACAACTTTATAACCTTATTACAAGCGATGTTTGACGGCATTAAAACATATTACTTCTCATGTAGGGAACTGTCGTGACTTCAAGTAAAAGGACCACGTACACCATAGTCACTGTGAGAACCGCTTATGACACTCACGTAACGATTTATGCAGCTGTTGCAGCTAATTTTGGTGTGGGAGCAAACAGATGATTTGTGAATTCTTTTAGAAACAACAAAAGCAAACATATTGACTTCTTGCCGGCGTTGACAGTTTCTCAACCATGCCGCTGACCTACAAAAAGTTCGAAACATCGGGATGGATCCCAGTGAAGAACCATCTGATGCTCAAGTCAGTAATCAAGGAGATTATGAAAAAGTGTTTACGGGAAAAATACTGATTATCTTTTTTATGGTGGGGGTAGAGGGGTATTTATAGTCGCCTTTGGAAATAGTTTCAAGATAATTATTTATCTCTACTTCCCGGTATTTTTGGATAAGAAACAGAGTTTAAATTGTTTCATGATAAGAGACTTGGTTTAAACTGTCTCTTAGAGATAACCATGAATTGGAATTACTCTTTAAATGTCCTGGGTTTGTTCATAATGGGCTGTCACCCTGACCCAGTGAGACTAGCCTATTTTTTGGGTTAATGGACTTGAAAAAGACCCAATTCCCAATTTTCGGACACGTTATGGTGAAATTACCATTTTACCCCTGAGAACTTTAAGATTTGTGCCCGATTTGAGCGATTTTGATTTAGTTCCATTTTTACCCATTTCACAAGCCCTCCACTCCCGAAGACTGAGTTTCACAGTCTTTGAGATGTAGTTCGCCCGTTTTTCATAGTTCATAGAATTTATCGTCGTTCTTGGGGACGTTGAGAGCTCGCTTGGAGTGTGACAATACTTTCCTGAGTTTGTAAAATATTCGGAATTAGTTTTAGAATTTTTTGAACTTTTTGTGAATTTTCCAGATTATTTCTGAATTTTTTTCAATTTTTAATCATTTTTTGAATTTTATATTCAATTTTCGAATATTAGTAATTAATTTTTGAAAATTATAATTAATTATTCTATATTAATAATTATTTTTTTCATAATTTAAAATTATCTTTCAAATTAATAATTATTTTTAGAATTTTTAATTAATTTTTTCGTTCTTTAATTAATTTTTTGAAATTTTTAAATAATTAATTCAATTTAGTAATTATATAAAAGAATTAAATAAAGGAAATTACTATTGTTGCTAATTTTGGTGTGGGAGCAAACAGATAAATTTTTGGATTCTTTTTTGAAACAATAAAACAAACTCGTTGACCTTCACCGATGTTTGACTAGTTTTTTGCTGCTGCCGTGAACCTACAAAAATTTCGATACACCGGGATGCATCCGGCGACGAACCCTCCGACGCTCTAGTTAGTAATCAAGAAGATTATGAAAGATCTTTATTTGGAAAAGTATTGATTACTTTGTTATGGTGGGGGAGAGAGGTATTTATAGCCGCCTTAGGGACCCGTTTCGAGATAAGGATTTATCTCTACTTCCCGGTGTTTTTGGATAAGATCTAGAGTTTAAATTGTTTCATAGAGATAACTATAAATTTGAATTACTTTTTACCCATTTGGATTGGTTTGTAACGGGTTGCTACCCATACCCAATAGGACAGATCCGTTTATGGGTTATTGGGCTTTGATGAAAGTCCCAGTTCCCATTTCAGACCCGTTTGTAGGTGAAATTACCGTTTTACCCCTGAGAGCTTTAAAATTCGTGCCCCATTTGAACGGTCCCGGTTTGGTTCTATTTTTAGCCATATCACAAGGCCCCACTCATGGAGACTGAATTTTACAGTCTTTGATGATTAGTTTTGTCCGTTTTCAATGGCTGATAGAATTTGTCGGAGTTCTCGGGGGAGTTTGAATCTTGCTCGAGGTGTAACGGTGTCAATATAATCTTGTAAAGTACTTAAAATTATCCTCAGAATTTTCTGGATATTTTTTTTGATTTTTCCAGTTTTTTTTTGAATTTTTTCCTTTTTTAATCTTTTTTTGAATTTTTATTCAATTTTCGAATTTAAATAATTAATTATCGAAAATTTTAATTAATTATTCCAATTTAATAATTATTATTTTCAAATTTTAAAAATATTTTCTGATTTAATAATTATTTTTAGAATTTTTAATTAAAAATATGTTTCGACTTTTAATTAAATTTTTGGATTTTTTAAATTAATTAAATTTTACCTGTACACATGGTGCAATCCTATACGTTGATCACGATCAGAGGGCGCGCATCTCAAAGTAGGGTGTTTTTCTCTCATTACAGGGTCGGTAGCTCGGTAGCTCAAAACTGTCCTCGGATCTGGCCGAGCGGTTCGAGGTGACGCCACATGGCCGGTCAACATTGACCATTGACTGCCACGTGGCATTTTTTTTTCTTTCTAACCTCTGTTTCCCACGCTTCTTCTCTCTTCTCTTCTTCCCTCTTCTCTTCTTCATCTTTGACTGTTCCCGAAATCCACGCATGTTTTCCCGTTCGACTTTGAGGAACCCGTCGCTCCTCCACCCTCATCTTCACCCTATCCCCCTCGTTTTCACCATTGAGGTCGAGCTTAAAGGTGAGAAGAGAGTTGGCGATGGAGTTCGGCGAGGTGGGGAGCTCGGCGAAGAGTGAGCTCATCGGAGAAAGAGTCTGATCCCGGCTTCGGAGCTCGACAAAAGTGATGGTGAGATCGGCATTGGGGTTGAAGGACTTGGAGCTCGTGAAGTGGAGCTCGAAGTGGAGGTCGACGATGGAGCTTGATGAAGAGAGAGGATCTTGGCGAGGAGAGCTCAAACCTGACAAAGTTTGCAGTGGAAGGAGCTCGACTGTGGGGTTGACGACGGAGGAGGAGAGCTCGGCGGAGCTCTCTCGAGGGCGATGGTGGCCATTTTGCGAGCTAGCAAAGTGGAGCTTTCCGCAGTGACTACGGCGGAGCTCGACGGTGGGGCTCGACAGGTGGAGCTTACGTCGGAGCTTGACGCTTTGGGAGGGAGCCCGAGCTCGGAGTAGCATTGGCGGCGGAGGATTTGAGCTCGGCGAATCGGGTTCGAAACTCAGCTCTGGAGCTCAACGGAGGTGCGGGTGAGAAGTTGGAGCTCGACATGGTGGAGCTCGTCGAACGTGGAGCTCGGGGGGAACTCGATGAAGGAGGTCGATGCAGGATGTCAACGAGCTAGGCCATGGTGGTAGAGCTCGGCGATAGTGGAGGCAGAGTTCGGAGGTTGAAGGAGCTCCTTTTTTTGTTTTTGGCGGGAAATTTTTTTTCACCAGCGGAAGAAGAGAGAGTGAGTTGCGGGTGGGTTTCTAACAGGTCTAAAACCGACCCGTTAACCCTTTAATACATTTTTTCCTTTTTTTTCCTTTTGTTTGTTTGTTGTATGTGATCCGCAGATCATGATTGAGCACGAATTTTGAGGCAGATTTTTTTGCCATTTTGTAGCTCGGTAGCTCAGATCGTAATTTCGAGCTACGTGGCATGATCTAGGCCTCTTGATGAAGATCTGGTACGAATTGTGAGGTGACAGTTTTGTCAATTTGCAGCTCGGTAGCTCAAATCGTAATTCCGAGCAATGTGGCACGATCTGGGCCTCTTGATGAAGATCTGGCACGAATCGTGAGGTGATAGTTTTCACCAATTCGCAGCTCGATACAACTGTGTTGTAACCCAATTTGTCGGTGCTACGGAGGTCCGATCGGGGTGTGTGACCCCTCGTTTCGAAGATGACCCGAAGAACCATAATTTCTCTTTGGAGGTCAGTTGAAGAATCATTCGTATTTAGGGTCAAAATAGGCCCGCAATGTCCTCATATCTGTCAAGTTGAGAAAAGCTTCGGTCTCCGGAATCTTCGAAGAGGAGCTCCACTCCTATGAGCTAAAAGCATGAGATAGGATGATCCTCGTAAGACCCATGGGAAGATCCGTTCTTGGTGGCAGGTGCGAGGAGCAACTATAGGGGAGAGTTTTAGCTCCGAACTTGCCGAGGAGAAGGCCGCTCGGGAGGCGAGCAGAGCGAAGAATCATCTCCAGGTTCTAGGAGAGAGCCGTTCGGGATACAAGTTTGAGGAGCAACTTTAGGGGAGAGTTGAGCTCCGAACTCATTGAGGAGAGGTCTACTCTGGAGGCGAGTGGAGCGAAGAGCTTCACCAGGCTCTAGGAGAGAGCCGTTTGGGAGACGAGTTTGAGGAGCAACTCTAGGGGAGAGTTGTGCTCCGAACTCGTTGAGAAGAGGTCTGCTCTGGAAGCGGGAGGAGCGAAGAGCTTCACAGGCTCTAGGAGAGAGCTATTTGGGAGACAAGTTTGAGGTGCAATTCCACGGAAGAGTTGTGCTCCGAACTCGTTGAGAAGAATGCCGCTCTGGAGTCGAGTGGAGCGAAGAATATCACCAAGCTCTTGGAGAGAGCCATTTAGGATACAAGTTTGAGGTGCAATTCCAGGAAAGAATTGTGCTCCGAACTTGTTATTTAAGAGAGTTTCAACAGTTGTGGAAGCAATTTTGAATGGTAAGCTACTTCGTACTCGCTCGTTTGCAAATAGCTAAAAAGGCATCAAACCAAGTGTTGGACTCTGAACTTGTTGTTAAGAGGGTTTCAACAATTTTGGGAGCAATTCTGAATGGTGAACTACTTTGTACTCGCTCGTTCGCAAGTTGCTAAAGCAGCATCGAACCAAGTGTTGGACTCCGAACTCGTTGCTGAGAGAGTTTAACGAGTTGTAGGAGCAATTCCAAATGGTGAGCTACTTTGTACTCGCTCGTTTACAAGTAGCTAAAGCATCATCGAACCAAGTGTTGGACTCCAAACTCATTTTTTGAGCTTTGTAAGTTGTGGGAGCAGCCTTGTAAAAAGCTGGACTCTGAACTCGTCATTTAACGAGTCGTAGATGTGACTCGAATAGATAGAATGAGGCAAAAGCAATAATTTTCAATGGAAAAAAGTGAAGTTTTATTGAGATAAACTAAGTGGCCGCTTCAATGGGGCGAGCCATTACTACATGCTTTTGGGCCGTGTTACAAGCATCGACCTTATTGAAAATTGAAAACCTACTTCTAAGATAGGGTGAAGGCCTCTTGGGAGTAGTTTGTTCTCCCCCCATTGGACCACCATGGATAAGGTGGAGGACGGCCCCAAGTTCGAAGTCTTGGAACTCAGTAGGCCTCTCTGTTCGCTTGTAGGCTCCTCGGGATGGAAGATAGACCTTATCTTTTTGGACGAACTGTAACACCCCGCAAAATTAAAAATGACAATTTTGTCCCTTCGCGTTTTACGCACGTGTATTTTGTACCGCTATGGGCAATATCCAGTAACATATTTTAATTCAAATTTTGTATTCCGACTATTCATGCATTTTCTGTTTTTGCAAACTCCTATTTGAGTCAACTCAAATTTAATATTCCGATCTTTGTGTTTTTACGTATTTTATACGTGTTATCTATGCACGTATCGATTACGTATTTTCCACTGCTACGTATAATATTTTAATGTGATTCAATTATTTATTCCATGACTTGTTCGAATTCATTTTTATAAACGGAAACTCATTTTTCTCTTGTTTTGATTTAAATATTATTATACGTGTGGTGCACGTGTTTTCAATGTATGTATTGATTACATTATTGAATGTGTATAATAAATATATTTTTTCTTATGTTGTATTTCGATTATCTTTAAATTTTTTCTGTTGATAAAGTCGATTTTGTATTTTAATATTTTACGTGTGACACACGTGTTTGCGGTGCACGTATTTAGGCGCATTCTTTTCAAAATGCAATTTTGAATTATGTGTGTTTGTCAATTCTATTCATGCATGCAAAGTATAATTTCTATTAAACTAATTTTATATGCATATAAACATATGTTTTAATTTTAAAATAAAAATAATTAAATTTAGTGAAGTGTACACAAAGCACGTGCACGTGCACACGTGCGATGTGCACACCTCATAGAGAGGCTGGCTGTTTTGAGGATGGAGGGAAGAACAAATTTTGAATTGCATGAGTGGAGTTAGTGGTTTAAGTGGGGAGTAGTTAGTATAACAACTTAATTAAAACCTACTAATACCCCCTAAACTATCCTCACTCTCCTCATCTTCCCTTTTCCTCCTTCCTTGCTCTGCTGAAATCAAATCCAGCAACTCCCTTTTGCTTCTCCACCTACTCCTGTGCATACATATATATATAACTCCTAATTCTATTATATACCTATATATAAATATGTATAGATATACACATGTAAATATATATATGCATGCATGAAGATGAGATGAAGTACTTCTCTATTTGCTACCGAATTAGAGATGGGGTGTTTTTCCTTGTGCACAAATTTCGATGAGGCTGAAATTGGGGGTTAGGGATCATCTCTAGCCTCATGTGTTACAGGTTATTGCTTAGAGATGGAGGCTTGGATGCTTGAGATAGTTCTGTGATATACTGATGTAATAGAGCTTGTGTAAAATTTTAGTAAAATTTGTGCTGTAAAAGAAAAGTTGTAATTCAAGGTGTTTGTATTTCCGCTGTGTTTTGAAAAATAATTATTGTAACAAAAGTTTGGAATAAAATTATTTGTGTTTTTGGGCTATGTGTACTGTTACATTGAAGTTGATGCTGGGATTGTGCCACGTATTTTCTAAGTTATTATATTAGAAATTCGGGGCGCTACAGATTGGTATCAGAGCATGCTTCAATAGTAATACTAAACACTAAAGTTTACAAAAATCCTTCAGTACCAGTCGACTTATAATGTAGTAAGTCGACTGTCCAGAGGACATTTATCCAAAATTTTACAAAATAAACTAAGTCATATAAGTCGACTTAAGAAATGGTATCAGAGCTGACTTTCGACACCGGGTGTAGGAGAGGCCTATGATCTGCGGTACTGAGAGTCATTGATCTCCGGGATCGGTGTTGAGTGTAGTATCCGATCTGCGGTGTTGAGAATGACTGATCTCCGGGATACGGGACTATACTACATCGGCTAGAAAGGGCGGTCCTACACTAGATGTGTGCCCTGTACTCAGCGAGGACGCTGATTCCTAAGGGGGGGTGTATGTAATACCCCAGATCTTGGCGAACAGTCGACTGGTGGGTAGATCAGTCGACTGGTATGCGCGGGATTTGAGATTGAGATTGAGAAAGTTAGTCCCACATGGGAGGTTTGATGTGATAATTTGAGTATAAATACTATTAGCCAATGACCAAGAGTCACCAATCTGGTTAACCACCTTTTGAGAGGCAGCCTGTGGTGTGCAGTTGTACTACATAGTATTTATAAAATTGTCTGAGTATTGGGGCGGGGCGTTACACTTATGGTGGGGAAAAGGGATTTTTATAGTCTCCTTAGGGATCCGTTTCGAGATAAGAACAAATCTCTACTTCCCGGTGTGAATGGACAGAAGTGGTTAAAACCACCTCTTAGGGATAATTATGAATTTGAATTCTTCTTTATCCTTCTGAACTGGTTTGTAACGGGTTGGGACCCGTACCCAGTAAGGCAGATCCATTCATGGGTTATTTGGCTTTGAAGAAAGGCCCAGTTCCCATTTCTGACCCATTTGTATGTGAAATTACCGTTTTACCCCTGAGCTTTAAGATTCGTGTCCGATTTGAACGGTCCCAATTTAATCCCATTTTTAGCCATGTCACGAGCCCCCCACTCCTGAAGACTGAGTTTAACAGCCTTTGAGGAGTAGTTTGTTGTTCTAATGGCGTACAGGATTTTATGGGAGTTCTCAAGGAAGTTTGATCTAGATCGGGGTGTAACGGTGTTATTCTGGGCTTGTAAAATACCCAATTATCCTCAGTTTTTTCTGGATTTTTTGTGATTTTTCCAGATTTTTTTGAATTTTCTCGAATTTTAAATTATTTTTTGAATTTTTTATTTAATTTTCTTATTAAATATTAATTATCAAAAAAATTTAATTAATTACTCTAATTTAATAATTATTATTTTTAGATTTTAAAATTTATTTTCTGAATTAATAATTAGTTTTAGAATTTTTAATTAATTTTTTTCGATTTTTAAATATTTTTCGGAATTTTTTGAATAATTAATTCGATTAAATAAATAAATAAATAAATACCTGGTGACGTGGTGCAATCCTGTGCGTCGATCACGATCAAGCGAGCGCGCATCGGGAGGAGGTCATTTTTTCTCCAATGTGAGCTCCAGCGGCAAGAGTTGCCGAAGTCCACGTCGACGCCACGTGGCAAGGTCAACGGCGATTCGTTGACTTTTTTTCTTCTCCCGCTCTGTTCTCTTCTCCTCTTCTTTGTTTTTCTTCTTCTTCGATCTCTTCATTCAACCGCTCCTCAACTGCGAGAGGCATGGAGGAGGGGACTTCGACAAAGCTGGCGAGAGAGCTTTGGAGTTCGGCGAGCACGGAGGAGGGGACTTCGACGAAGCTATTGAGAGAGCCGCTCCACTGCCATGGGGTTTTCGAAGCTCGACAAGAGGGCTCAGCGAGGTGCTGAAGGAGCTCGACGATAGTGGAATAGAGCTCAACGCTTCGACGGAGCTCGTTGAGGGAGACTCGGCGAGGGGAGCTCTTGGGGTTCGTTTCTCTGCGAACGAGAGACATGTCGTTCGGCAAAGGAGAAGCTCGATGCAGTAGAGAGGTTTGGCGAATGTGGCGGAGCTTCGCGAAGGAGGGAGCTCGACAGTGGCTTCGAGGTGGCGTAGGAGATGGAGAGGTCGAGCTGGGCATGGAGCTCAGCAGTGGAGGGGAGCTTTTTTCTCGTGTTTGGGCTCCGGTGACAAGAATGCTCGGATTTTGACGGCGTGCTTCGCAACTTCAGTAGCGGAGGACCTCGACTGCAGTTGCGAAGAGCTCGTCGGAGCTCGGCGGCGACGGTATGGAGCTCGAGCTTCGGCCATGGGAGTTTCGATGAAGCTTCGAGCATCTTCGATGAGAAGTGATATTGGCATGGAGCTTTCACAGAGGTGGAGGTCGGAGATAATAGAGCTCGTGCTCGATGCCAGCGGAGGCGCTTGCGGAGGAGGGAGCTCGAGCTCTGTGTTGGAACTCGATGGCTCGACGATGGAGGTGAGCTCGTCGATGGATCTCTTCGCATGGGCAGCGAGGATAGAAGCTAGAGCTTCGGCCATGGAGGGAGGCGAGCATATTCGGCAATTGAGCTCGACGGCATGAGGTCGACGAAGGAGAGGAGGAGAGGAGCTTGACGGTGAGCTCGATGGCGGGTTCGGACGTAGCTGTCAGGAGCACGACGAAGAGGGAGATGTTGGGGTTTTTCATTTTTGGCGCCAAATCCGAAGGAGAAGGGGAGGAGAGAGAAGAGGTTTGGGTCTGCTTTGGGGTAACGGGTCAGATTTCAACCCATTAACCCCTTAAATTCTCTCTCCCTTTTTATTTTTGTTGTTTGTGCAGATCTGAGCCGTTGATCGTGTTTGAGCACGAACTTCGAGGCAAAATTTTTCTCCAATTTGAGGGTCGGTGGCAAGAGCGCTCGGATCGCGTTTCTGAACTAGGAGAGGACTTCGGCGGCTTGACACATGGTGGTCAATAGTTAACTGTTGACGTTTTTGATAATTTTTTCTCTCATTTCATGGTCGGTGGCAAGAACGCACGGATTGCATTTCCGAACCAGGGGAGGACTTCGGCAGCCTGACACGTGGCAGTCAACGGTTGACTGTTGACTTGGTCAGCATTTGACCATTGACTCTCTCTTTTTGCTTTAATCACCACCGTTGATCTTGATTTGGGTGCGGATCTTGAGGCATATTTTTTTTCCAAATTTGAGCTTCGGTGGCAAGAGCGCTCGGCGCATGTTGCCGAAGTCAAAGAGAGATTTTTTTCTCACATTTGGGCGTCTGGGGCAAGAACGCTCAGCGCATGTTGCCGAAGTCCGAGAGGAATTTTTTCTCACATTTGGGCGTCAGTGGCAAGAACGCTCGGTGCATGTTGCCGAAGTCCAAGAGAGACTTTTTCTTACATTTGGGCGTCGGTGGCAAGAACGCTCGGCGCATGTTGCCGAAGTCCAAGAGAGTTTTTTTCTCACATTTGGACGTTGGTGGGAAAAACGCTCGGCGCATGTTGCCGAAGTCTAGGGAGAGTTCTTCTCGTATTTGTATTGTAACCGACGTTCCTAGTGCTACAGAGGTCGGATCGGGGCATGTGACCCCTTGTTTCGAAGCTATCTCGAAGATCTACATGTTCTCTTCAGAAATGAGTTGGAGAATCATCCTTCTTCAAGGTCAAGATAGTCCCGCAACATCTTCGTCTTCGCAAAATTGAGAAGAGTGTTGCATGGCTTTAGGGGAAGTCCATTCTTGGAAGACTAGTCTGAGGAGCAACTCTAGGGGAGAGTCATGCTCCGAACAAGTTGTGAAGAGGTCCGCTCTGGGAGCGAGCGGAGCGAAGAGCTTGGCTCTAGAAGAGAGCCATTTGGGAGACAAGTTTGAGGAGCAGCTCTAGGGGAGAGTTTTAGCTCTGAACTCGTTGAGAAGAGGTCCACTCTGGGAGGAACTCTGGGAGCGAGCGGAGCGAAGAGCTTGGCTCTAGGAGAGAGCCGTTTGGGAGACAAGTTTGAGAAGTAACTCTAGGGAAGAGTTTTAGCTCCGAACTCATTGAGAAGAGGTCCACTCTGGGAGCGAGCAGAGTGAAGAGCTTGGCTCTAGGAGAGAGCCGTTTGGGAGACAAGTTTGAGGAGCAACTCTAAGGGAGAGTTTTAGCTCCGAACTCCTTGAGAAGAGGTCCACTCTGGGAGCGAGCAAAGCGAAGAGTTTGGCTGTAGGAGAGAGCCATTGGGGAGACAAGTTTGAGGAGCAACTCTAGGGGAGAGTTTTAGCTCCGAACTCGTTAAGAAGAGGTCCACTCTGGGAGCGAGCGGAGCGATGGCTCTAGAAGAGGGTCGTTTAGGAGACAAGTTTGAGAAGAAGCACTAGGGAAGAGTTTTAGCTCCGAACTCGTTGAGAAGAGGTCCACTCTGGGAGCGAGCGAAGCGAAGAGCTTGGCTTTAGGAGAGAACCATTTGGGAGACAAGTTTGAGGAGCAACTCTAGGGTAGAGTTTTTGCTCCGAACTTGCTGAGAAAAGGTTCAACAGTTGTGGGAGCAATTCCGAATGGGTGAGCTGCCCTGCACTTGTTTGTTTGCAAGCAGCTAAGGCAACGTCAAACCAAGTGTTGGACTCCGAACTTGCTGTTAAGGGAGTTAACGAGTTGTAGGAGCAATTCCGAATGGTGAGTTACCCCGCACTTGCTTGTTTGCAAGCGGCTAAGGCAACGTCGAACCAAGTGTTGGACTCCGAACCCGTCTTTTGAGCTTAGTAAGTTGTGGGAGCAGTCCTGTAGGACAAACTGGACTCCAAACTTACCATTTAGCGAGTCGTAGAAGTGACCCGGAGAAGTATAAATGAAGCAAGTTCAATAATAAACAAAAGTTTAAGTTTTATTCAAATAAACTAAATGGCCGCTTCAATGGGGCAAACAATTATTACATGCTGTTGGCCTGGTTACATGCATCGGCCTTATTGAAAACAGAGATCCTACTTCTATGATAGGGTGAAGACCTCTTGGGAGGAATTGGGTTTTCCCCCATTGGACCTCTTTGGATGAGGTGGAGGACGGCCCCAAGTTCGGAATCTTGGAACTCAGCGGACCTCTCTGTTCGCTTGTAGGCTCCTCGGGGTGGAAGGTCGGCCCCGTCTCTTCGGACGAACTTGTCCCGGTGTCCCTGCTGTATGAGATCTTCGATCTCTTCTTTGAGAGCCCGACAATCATCCGTGTCGAGGCCATGGTCCCTATGAAAGCGGCACCACTTATCCCTGTTTCTTTTCTTACCAGGGCTATTCATTCTAGGAGGAGCACGGAATAGCCCTTCTTTGTCCACCTCCATAAGAACTGCTGATATGTCAGCAGTGAGGGGGGTGAACTTCTCAAAATGAGGAGCTAGGCGACGTTGGCCATTGTCATCCCTTCGGAGTTTCTAGGATCCTTCTTCGCCCGTATTCTTTCGTTTGTTCCCGGAAGATGGTTCCTCAAGACTGGGGGGGTTGAGAGCCTCTTCCACTTGGATGTACTTCTCACTTCTAAGAAGGAGTTCTGAGAAGTCTCAAGGAGGCTTCTTGGCAAGGGACACCTTGAGGTCGGCATTGGTGACGTTGTGCTTGAATTCTATAGAGGCTTCTGATTGGTCGAGGGAGGCTATAGACCGGGCTTCAGCGGTGAAGCGCCGAACATAATCTCTTAGGCGTTCACCCTTTCTTTTGTTGAGGGTCACCAAAGATACATTTGTTTTCTCGACCCGGCTGCTGCTCATGAAATGAGTAAGGAAGAGCCCTTCGAACTGATTGAACGAGAAGATGGAGGCCGGGGCAAGTTGAGAGTAGGGAAGGTATTATAAGGGAGCGCATCCGATACCTGGTGGATCATCATGAGAGTTTTAAAACTCTCGATATGGTCGGCGGGTCCGACTCCCTATTGTATGACTCAAAGTTAGGGGGCTTGAAGTTTTGCGGGACCAGGGCTTCAATGATAGCTCGGGAGAACAGGGGCCTGCTCGGGCGAAAATTCCTCGCCCGTTGTTCCTCTTCTCTGTCAAGTCGACCAAGGCGCCTCTCCATCTCATGGAGACAGCGGTAGACCGAGTCTTCCCTTCGGTCATATTTGGCCGAGCTTCGAGACTCTTCCCCCTGTGAAAGGGGACTAGGAGTTCGGTGGTGATGGCTTGGGGCAGGTTGAGGACTAGGTGCCCGTTGCTTGGGATTGGGAGCAACATTGAGGGCCTGCAGAACAGCTTCTTGAAAATTCTGGAACTCCGCCCTTATGACTGGTGCCTCTCCAGCTTGGCGGTCCTTATGTGTGGCTCGTTTACTGGAGTATGACTTCTCTGCCGATGGCGTTGAGGGGACTCTCTTCGCCTCCTCAGGGGAAGGGTTCTTCTAGTCCTTGGTCTGCGGGGGGTCCGGACTCTTGAAACCCCTGGGTGCTTAGATTGATGGACTCCCCCAAGTGATTGCCATCCATTCAGGCGAGTTCGGAGGTCGACCCCCTTTTGGCGATTGGCAATCACTTGACGGAGATCCCGCTCGGGAGGGCTTTGAGAAGCCATAGAGTCAACTGGAGGATTTTGGACCGCGACATGGTCCTAAGGAGGATGTTGCTTTGGACGACTCCTACGAGAGCCCCCCTGGGCAGCCCCCTGAGACCTTAGAGGGGCCTATTGAGGAGAGTACCTTGAGCTGGAGGAGGGGGAGGAGGAAGAGAAGTGGTTCTTCGACTAGAGATCGCTGCCTTTTCATTCTCTTGTAGATGTGTGGTTTGAAACTAATCTCACTGATGAAGTTAGGTTGGGTTGCTTTTTCGGTTCCCACAGACGGTGCCAATCTATTGCTGCTAAATCTGGTGTGGGGGCAATAGATAGAATTTGTGGATTCTTGAGAAAATGAATAAGGCAAACCTGTTGACTGTTAACCTTCACCAATTCATTGACTTAGTTTCTCGTTGCTGCCTCGAACCTGCAAAAAGTGCGATACACCGGGATGGATCCCGGCGAAGCACCCTCCGACGCTCTTGTCAGTAATCAGGAAGATTATGAAAGAGTTTTAACTGGCAAAAAATTCATTACCTTTTTATGGTGGGGGGAGAGGGATTTTTATAGTCGCCTTAGGGATTCATTTCGAGATAAGAACAAATCTCTACTTCCGGTGTGAATGGATAGAAGTGGTTAAAACCATCTCTTAAGGATAATTATGAATCTGAATTCTTCTTTATCATTCTTAACTGGTTTGTAACGGGTTGGGACCCGTACCCAGTAAGGCAGATCCGTTCATGTGCTATTGGGCTTTAAAGAAATGTTCAGTTCCCATTTCAGACCCATTTGTATGTGAAATTACCGTTTTACCCCTGAGCTTTAAGATTTGTGTCCGATTTGAATGGACCATATTTAATCCCATTTTTAGCCATATCAGAGTTCTTGAGGAGGAACCATAGTTTTATTTCAAGTCGATGATGTATTATTATACCTTTGTTAACGCTTTACTGAAATTATACAAGTTAACTTTTAATTCAATTGCACTTCCTATAATTTTTGCTTCTTATGACAAACACACACTTAAATTATACATGCTCATCTAAAGTTATATAAATTTTACTCACAAGCTACGTTAAGGTCGCGGATTTGCACTAATCTGCATACTGACTTAATGTGTACTACAAAATAAGTTTTTGTACTATTAGATTAATACTATCATTATGCTTAATTCTAGTTTTACACTTAAAAATAAACAACGACAATCCTTAGTTTGACAAATTATTTGATTTACTATGCTTATAACTTTTTAAAAATTTAAGTAGTAGATTTTACTAGACTCTAAACTACGTATCATTAAGCTAATCACTCGTAATTTAACGACTTTCAAATGTTTACACATTTATTTCTGATAAAGTCTATCATAATTAATGTTTAATTCTAAAGTCAAACCTCTAGCTGCACTCACAATAATGACATTTGCTATCATTTTTCTCATAAAGACTTTACATACTCTACTTACTGCTCATCTAGATAAGTATTTGCGCAATCAGCGCATCAAATACGAATGTGTCCTCTTCAAGTAGTGTAGCATCAAACTGACAACGTTTAAATTTTATGTTTATTTTTCTCAAGCAACAATATTGTCTTTCAAGTAGTTCGAGTCTTGCAAGGGACTCGGTTTTCCTGAAAATTCGATTTTTAATTAAATATCGAAAACCATACTTTAAATCTTCTTATATCAGTTAGTCACTCAAGACTAATTGGTCGTTGGGTGCACTTTGGGTCTGTTATTGTTCATGGGCGGGGGTGTTTGGTCTGGGTTCGAACCCGACCCTTGCCACTTTGTTTGTGGTTTTGATTTTTTTAACATATTATGATTTTTTTTAGTATTTAAGAGTTTCTTTTAGAGAAATAAAAATTGGGAAAATTTTTGTTATTCTTCTAAATTGTTTAGACTTTATAAAAATTATTTCTACAATATTTTGATATATTTTATGAGAACTGGAAGTGGGTTTCATAATAAAACTATGAGATGAAGAACTCAATAATTTTCTTCAAGTGTGGCATTTGTATAATCAGAGAAAAATGAAAGTTTGGAATACAATTAGATTTCTTCTCGATGAGATTTTATGGTTATTAACTTTTGATTATGAGAATATTTGAAATGCACACAATGTTATGAGTGATTAAGTTGATAAAAGAAGTTGAATTGAATTATTTCATGTTATGAAATTATAAAGAAAAGTTTCTCTTTGAGAAAGAGTTAGTGAATAAAGGAATTGAAATATTATTTGATTGAATATAATGTATTGTTGATCTCTAGAAAGAGATAGTTGTTGGAATCTAAAGGCTAGGTGAGACCCTTACAAACCGGCAGTTGTTATTAATATGAATTGGAGAGCTAACCAGTGTCGGTTGAGCATCTCTCGAGAAGTAGCCAGTGTGGACTGACTAACTCTCTTGAGATTCAACCCTTTAAGATGAAGAACGGTTAAGGGCTTGCCCTCGGATTTATGGGGAATGGGATGCATAAGTTCGAACAAGTGTGCATTAGTGTCATTAAATATAAATAACTGCATTAAGAATTAAGTGCATATCACCCACGACATCAATAGGATAGTCCCTCTTTAGCTTTGTTTTGTGATCAAGTTTGTGTTTGTTATAGTATTTAAGAATCTTTATACTTTCGGTATAGTGAGGATGGCCGTGTATAATATTTCGTCGGTTGTAAGCAACTGACGTGCCCACAGTTTTATATGCAGGACTTGGAATTTACAAGAAGATATAAAGATGAATTTGATGCTGATGATCATTAAATGCTAAAGTTGTTACAATTGTACATTTATCATTGTTGTATTTTATTTTCCGCTGCGTTATGATGTAACAAGACTTTGTTGTAATAAAAGTTTTAAATTCCTTGTAAAATTGTACGAATTGAAGTGTAAAGATCCTTTGGAATTTCGAATCCAGGCATATTTAGAATTCAGGGTGTTACACGAACTTGGTCAGGTGTCCCCGCTGTATGAGTTCTTCGATCCCCTCTTTGAGAGCGCGACAATCATCTGTGTTGTGGTCGTGGTCCCTGTAAAAGCGGCACCACTTATCCTTGTTCCTTTTCTTACCAGAGGTATTCATTCTAGGGGGAGCGCGGAGTAGCCCTTCGTTGTCCACCTCCATAAGAACTGCTGATATACTAGCATTGAAGGGGGTGAACTTCTCAAAACGAGGAGCTGGGTGACATTTGGCCATTGTCTTCCCTCTGGAATTTTTAGGACCCGTCTTCGCTCGTATTCTTCCGTTTGTTCTGGGAAGATGATTCCTCAAGAGTAGGGGGTTGAGAGCCTCTTCCACTCGGATGTACTTTTCACTCCTAAGCAGAAGTTTTGAGAAGTCCTGAGGAGGCTTCTTGCCTTGAGGTCGGCGTTAGTGACGTTGTGCCCGAATGCTGCCGAGGCTACTGATTAGTTGAGGGAGGCAATAGACCGGGCTTCCGCGGTGAAGCGTTGAACGTAATCTCTTAGGCTTTCACTCTTTCTTTGGCTGAGGGTCACCAAAGATGTACTTGTTTTCTCGGCCCGGCGGCTACTCACGAAATGAGTAAGGAAGAGCCCTTCAAACTAATCGAAGGAGAAGATCGAGGCCGGGGCGAGTCGAGAGTACCCTTCTCCCGTAGGCCCCTTCAGCGTGGCAGGGAAGGTTTTGCAAAGAAGCACATCCGAAGCCTAGTGGATCATCATGGGAGTTTTAAAACTCTTGATGTGGTTGGCGAGGTATGACTCCCCGTTGTATAACTCAAAGTTAGGGGGCTTGAAGTTTTTCGGGACTGGGGCTTCCATGATGGTCTGGGAGAACGGAGGCCTGCTCGGGCGGAAATTCCTCGTCCATTGTTCCTCTTCTCTATCGAGTAGGCCAATGCGCCTCTCCATCTCGTGGAGACGGCGGTAGACCGAGTCTTCTCTTCAGTCATATCTTGCTGAGCCCCAGGACTCTTTCTCATGTGGAAGGGGACTAGGAGTGCGGTGGTGATGGCTTGGGGTAGGTTGAGGACTAGACGCCCGTTGCTCGTGGTTGGGAGCAACATTGAGGGCCCGTAGAACGCCTTCTTGAAAATCCTGGAACTCCACCCTTGTGACTGGTGCCCCTCCAGCTTGGCGGTCCGTAGGTGTGGCACGGCTTACTGGAGTATGACATCTCCGGTGACGACGTGCGGGGGACTCTCTTCGCCTCCTTGGGGGAGGGAATCTTCTGGTCTTCGGTCTGTGGGGGGTCCGGACTCTCGAGACCCCTGGATGCTCAGGTTGTTGGACTCCCTTAAGGGCTCGCCATCCATTCAAGCGAGTTCGGAGGTCAACTCCCTGCTGGTGGTTAACAATTAATTGGTGGAGATCCTGCTCGGGAGGGCTTTAAGAAGCCATAGAGTCAACTGAAGGATTGTAGACCGAAACATGGTCCTGGAGAGGATGTTGCTTTGGACGACTCCGACGAGAGCCCCTTTGGGCAGCCCCCCGAGATCTTGGAGGGGCCTGTTGAGGAGGAGGTTGTTGAGGAAGAACATCTTGGACTGGAGGTGGAGGAAGAGGAGTGGCTCTTCGGCTGTAGGCCGCTGCCTTCCCCTTCTCTTTTGGATGCATGGTTTGAAACTACTTTCGCTGATGAAGTAAGGTTAGATTGCTTTTTTCTTTCCCACAGACGGTGCCAATCTGTTGCTGCTAATTTTGGTGTGGGAGCAAATAGATGAATTTATGGATTATTTTTGGAAACAATAAAGCAAACTTGTTGACCTTCACCGACATTTGACCAGTTTCTTGCTGCTGCCGTGAACCTACAAAAAGTTCGATACACCGGGATGGATCCCAGCAACGAACCCTTTGATGCTCTAGTCAGTAATTAGGAAGATTATGAAAGAGCTTTATGTGGAAAAGTATTGATTGTAGATTCTTGAATTTGATGACTACAACACAATACACAATTGTTCTCTATTACATATCTTTTGCAGTGTATATCAAAAGTGTTCAAGGTCAATACCATGATGAAGCATACAAGGGCAATACAATGTGACAAAGCTTTCAAAAGTATTTTCTCAAGCCATGAAGGCAAGATCAAGCCACAAAGACTCAAGTTCAAGTTCAAGACTTTCAAGAGCTTTCAATTCAAGGCTTTCAAGTGCTTGTAAAAGATTTGTATCACACACACTCACACATTCCCTACATAAAGAAAATGTTTTACAAACTCAAAATGTCAAAACGAAGCTTATATAAGTTTAGCTGATTGAGTACCAGTCGACTTATTCTTGGAACCAGTCGACTGTTATAGTACGAAACTGACTGAACTTATACAAGCTCTGACCTGTCGACTCATATGGCAACCCAGTTGACTGTTCATGCAATTTTTGACAGTTTTCTGAATTTCAAATTCGTTTTTCAAATTCAAACTCTTACTACGGTTTTATGGACTGTTTCTCAACGTCCAGTGAATCTAACTCTATAAATAGAGTATAGATTTCAATTGGAAAAGGTTCCTTAACTTTTGATTCAAGTCTTTTGCTTTTGAGAAGAAAAAGAACAAGTTTAAAAAGCATATACTTTCTTTAAGACTTGGTTCTCTGATTTTCAGTCTTGTATAACATTGAATTCGTTGTAGACTGAAGTCAGAAGTTGACTTATTGCCAATATACAAAATGCACTTTCACATACAGGGCTTTAGGTTGTTGTAAATCTCTTTTTGTTGTTGTTTCACTCTCGGGTTGTGAGAGTGGTCCTCTCGGTTGGAGAGTAGGACTCTTGGTTTAGAGTCGGTTTCACTCTAGGTTGTAGAGTGGGTTTTTGCTCTCTCTAGTGGTAAGAGAGGTCTACGGATTTGACATAGTTGTTGTCAAAGACCGTAGAGTATTCTTGTATTTTTTCAAGAATAGTAGATAATCTCAAGTCGGTTGCTTGGGGACTGGATGTAGGTCGGGAGGACCGAACCAGAATACACTGTGGTATTTACTATGTTGACTCTCTGTGGTTGTATTCCTCTCTAGTGGTAAGAGAGGTCTACGGATTTGACATAGTTGTTGTCAAAGACCGTAGAGTATTCTTGTATTTTTTCAAGAATAGTAGATAATCTCAAGTCGGTTGCTTGGGGACTGGATGTAGGTCGGGAGGACCGAACCAGGATACATTGTGGTATTTACTATGTTGACTCTCTGTGGTTGTATTCTTTAAACTTGCATTTTTAATTTCTCTGAGTTTCTTGTGTAAATCGAGTCTAGTCAGTCGACTGCTTTACTCTCTAAGTTGACTTAACAGACTTGTAACTCTTCAGTTAAATTACTCTTCTTATCTAACGCTTCAGTCGAATGCCTTCTATTTTCAGTCGACTTAATAGTATGAAAAGTTAAATTTATTGATTAATTTTTATACAACATTATTCACCCCACCTCTAGTATTATTTGCCTTGCATACAATATCCAACATTGATTACCTTGTTATGGTGGGGGAAGAGGGGTATTTATAGTCGTCTCAAGGACCCATTTCGAGATAAGGATTTATCTCTACTTTCCGGTATTTTTGGATAAGATCTAGAGTTTAAATCGTTTCATAGAGATAAGTATGAATTTGAATTACTCTGTATCCATCTGGGTTGGTTTGTAACGGGTTGCTACCCATACCCAGTAGGAAAGATCCGTTTATGGGTTATTGGGCTTTGAAGAAAGACCTAGTTCCCATTTCAGATCCGTTTGTAGGTAAAATTATTGTTTTACCCCTGAGAGCTTTAAGATTTGTGCCCAATTTGAATGGTCCCGATTTGTTTCTATTTTTAGCCACATCAATTACCTTCACGATCGAGCTCGCGCGCTGATGAGATTAAGCAGCCATGATGAGAGGATTTGATTAGGAGGCGATGTGGCTCGATCTGGGTTGCTGATCACCATCAGGATCGCACGTTGATGCATCTGAGAAAAAGGGGGCGACGTGGCTCAATCTGAGCCATTGATCACCAACATGCTCATGTGCTGATGCATCTAAGAAGAGAGGGGCGATGTGGCTCAATCAGAATCGTTGATCACCAACGAGCTCGCCCGCTGATGAGATCGAGCGGCCATAATGAGAGAATCTAATTAGGATGCGATGTGCTCGATCTGGGGCATTGATCAGTATCGAGCTCGCCCGCTGATGCGCAGAGGAGAGAGGGAAATTAGGCGACGTGGCGAGATCTGGACCGCTGATCATGAACTAGCACGAATCGGGAAGCAGATTTTTCTCTCATTTCACGATCGGGGGAAGTTTTGTTCGGCGCGCCACTGATCGATCACGATGGTTCGGCGTGCTGACACGTGGCATTGACCATTGATTGGTTAACGTTAATTGGTCAATGTTAACTGTTGCTTGATTTAATCACGACCGTTGATCACGATCAAGCATAGATAAGATTTTTCTCTCATTTCACGATCAGGGGCAGGTTTGCTTGGCGCGTGCCACTGAGCTTCAGCGATGCTTCGGATGGTCGACACGTGGCGATCAACATTTGACCGTTCACTCGGTCAACGATGACCATCGATTTTTTTATAGAGAAAATCTCAACCGTCGATCGAGATCGAACACAGATCAGGAGGAGAGAATTTTTTGCCTTTTTAAGTTTGGTGACACGTTTGCTCGGCATTGCACGTGCAGTACACATGCTTTTTCGAAGCTGATGATGTGGCGAAATATGGGCCGTTGATCAAGATCATGCACGGATCAGGAGGTGATTTTCACCATTTTTGTTTGGGATCATGTTTGCTTGGCGATGCACGTGCAGTACACGTGCTTTTTCGGAGCTCGGTGTAGCACGTGCGGTGCAGGTGTTTTTTCGAAGCTCGGCATAGCTCATGCGGTGCACGTGCTTTTCTTTTGATCGAATCTCTGCTCAGGATCAAGATCGGGAAGAGAAACTTTTGGCCATTTCCTGCTCGGAGACACGTTTGCTCGACGTAGCACGTGCAGTACACGTGTTTTTGATCGAACCTTGGTCGTTGATCACGATCTGGCACAGATCGGGAGGAGAAATTTTTTGCCATTTCCAGCTCGGAGACACGTTTGTTTGGCGTAGTACGTGTCATACACGTGCTTTTTTTGAAGCTCGGAAGATCAATAATTTCTCTTCAAAATTCAGCAGAAGAATCATCCATCTTCAGGGTCGAAACAGGCCTACCATGTCTTTTCCTCCATGAAGTTGAGAAGAGTTTGGGTGTTGGGGAGATCTGTTCTTGGAGGCGAGTTTTAGGGAGCGTCTCTAGACGAGTTAGGGCAAATTCTTTTGGAAAAAGGGCACTCGGGAGGCGAGCGGAGCAAAGAGCATCACCAGGCTCTAAGAGAGAGCCGTTCGGAGGGCAAGTTTGAGGAGAAACTCTATGGGTGAGTTGTGCTCCAAATTCTCCTGGAAGATGGCCACTTGGGAGGCGAGCGGAGCGAAGATCATCACCAGGCTCTAGGAGTAATTCCGAATGGTGAGCTACTCTGCACTTACTTGTTTACAAGCGGCTAAAGCTGCATCGAACCAAGTGTTGGACTCCAAACTCGTCTTTTGAGCCTAGCAAGTTGTGAGAGCAGCCCTGTGGGACAAGCTGGACTTGGAACTTACCGTTTAACGAGTCGTAGATGTGACTCGGAGAGATAGACATGAGGCCAAGGAAATAATTTTCAAAAGAAAAAAAAGATAAGTTTTATTGAAACAAACTAAGTGGTCGCTTCAATAGTGCGAGCCTTTATTACATGCTTTGGCCATATCATTAGTAGCGGCCTTATTGAAAACTGAAAACCTATTTCTACGAGAGGTGTCAGACACCCTCGTGGTACTTCATTTGATGCTCAGTATTCCAAGTCCACCTTCCTCGAAGAGGGGGATCTCCTTGAGTTCATTAACTAGTTCAGGAATGACTTGACTATTTCGTTGGGGGAGCTCTAATGCTTCAAGTGGAAGGACCGAGCCCCCCATTATGGTTGTGTAGCACCTCTGAGCTGTCTCTTGGTTTCCTTTGACTTCTCCTACTCCTATAGAGGTTGGACACTTCATTTTCATGTGAAAGGCTGAGGGTACGACATGAAGTACTGCTAGGCCTGGTCGGCCCAGGATAGCATTGTAAGTGGCATTCACATCGGTGACCATGAAGTCCATTACCTCTATCCGGGTAGTCGGGGTTTTTCCTACGCCACATCAAGAGTGACTATTCTTCGATTGGGACCGGAACCCCATAGAACCCATGGAGTGTGCATCCGGCAGGCTTGATACGATCTCGAAAAAGTTTGAGGTCTTGTAAGGCTTTCAGGAAGAGGATATTGATGGAACTGCCATTGTCGACCAGGATTTGGTGCACCTCGTGGTTGTTCATGTGGAGACTAATTATGAGCACATCATAGTGGGGCATTCAGATGCATTCCAGATCTTTGTCTGAGAATGTCACTGAGACCCCAGGGTTCTTGGCCGGGGGAAAGTTCTAGACCGAACTCACCTCTCGGATGAAGGCCTTTCGGGAGGAGTTTGATTCTCCCCCCATTGGACGTCCATGATTAAGGTGGAGGATGGCCCCAGGTTTGGAGTCTTGGAACTTGACGAGCCTTTCGGTTTGCTTGTTGTCTCCTCAGGATGGAGGATCAGTCCCGTCCTTTTCTGATGAACTTGGCCAGGTGTCCCTGCTGTATGAGTTCTTCGATATCCCCCTTGAGAGCCTGACAATCATCCGTGTCGTGGTCGTAGTCCCTATGAAAGCGGCAACACTTTTCTATGTTCCTCATCATTACTAGAGTATTCATTCTAGGGGAAGCGCGGAGTAGCCCTTCCTTATCCACCTCCATAAGAACTGCTGATATACTAGCATTGAGGGAGGTGAACTTCTCAAAACGAGGAGTTGGGCGGCGCTGGCTACTGTCATCTTTCTGGAATTTCGGGGACCCTTCTTCGCTTGTATTCTTCTGTTTATTCCCGAAAAATGAGTCCTCTCGACTAGGGGGATAAGAGCCTCTTCTGCTCGGATGTACTTCTTACTCCAAAGTAGATTTTCCGAGAAGTCCCAAGGAGGCTTCTTGGCCAGGGATGCCTTGAGGTCGGCGTCATTGACATCGTGCCTGAATTTCGCAGAGGCTACTGATTGGTTGAGAGAGGCAATAGACCGGGCTTCGGCGGTAAAGCACCAAACATAATCTCTTAGGCGTTCACCGTTTCTTTGGTTGAGGACTAGCAAAGGTGTACTTGTTTTCTCGGCTCGGCAACTGCTAATGAAGTGGGTGAGGAAGAGTTCCTCAAAGTGGTCAAATGAGAAGATGGAGGTTGGGGATAGACGGGAGTACCACTCTCGCGCTGGTCATCTCAACGTTGCTGGGAAGGCCTTGTAGTGGAGCGCGTTCGAGGCTTGATGAATCATCATGAAAGTTTTAAAACTCTTAATATGATCGGCAGCGTCTGACTCCCCATTGTTGGATTCAAAGTAGGGCAGCTTAAAGGTTTCGAGGACCGGAGCTTCCATGATGGCCCTAGGAAAGGGGGGTCGACTTGAGCGGAACTAATTGGTCCGTTGTTCTTCTTCGGGATTGATCTTGCTGAGGCGCCTCTCCATCTCTCGAAGGCGACGGTGAACTAAGTCGTTCCTCTGGTCACATCTAGTCGACCCTTGGGACTCTCCTTCAAGAGTGTAACACCCCGCAAAATTGGAAATTACAATTTTGCCCTCGTGTGTTACGCACGTGCATTTTGTAACGTGTTTTTACGACGTATTTTGATTTCTGACTACCTATACATTTTTCGTATTGATTTCAGTCGACTAAAATATAATATTTCAATCTTTGTATTCTATGTGCTTTGTACGTGTTTTCAATGCACGTATTAGTTACATATTTTCCGCCGCCACGGGTGATAATTTCTGGGTTTCAACTATTTTTTTTTTTCAAATCTATTTTTATAAAATGAAAATTCATTTTTGATTAAGGTAATTTTGTACGTACAATGAACGTGTTTTCTACATGCAGTGATTTCATCATGAAATACATAAAATTAGTAAATATATTTTTCTTATATTGTTTTTCGATTATATTTAATAATTTTTCATCGATAAAGCCGATTTTCGCATTTTAATATTTTACGTGCGACACACGTGTTTTCGTTAAACGTACTTAAGCACATTTGTTTCAAAATAAATTTCGGAGTGTGTGTGACACCCCGTAGTTTTCAAAATAATATAATAGTAAATGTATATAATTATATATATATATATATATATATATATATATATATATATATATATATATATATATATATATATATATATATATATATATATATATATATAACAGATTGTGTGACAGTACAAATTTTATAATGGTGATTATATGGTTATGTGGTTATAATCAGATGTTGTATTAGTAGGATTAATAAGTGTAATGGTATATATATGTATTAAAAATATGATGGAAGGGTGCTTTTGGGGGCCCACAAAATTTGTTAACAGCAAAGGTGCTGTTGGATTTGTATATGGATGTGTGTTATGTAGGTGGGGGCCCACGGAATGGTAAATGCCAGCATGTGTGCTGCTGTGCAATTCAAGCAATTCACCATGAATGACGTGGCTATTGTATGGGAGGGAGTTTCGGGTGTGTAATTCATCCGGGAGAGAGAGTAAGGTTGGGGAGTTTTAGAAGAGGAAGAGATGAGAGTTAGGTACTGTTCCTTTTTTTGTCTCTTATAAGAGGTTATCTCTTATAAGAGATTTACAATAAGAGCTTCTTGTAAGAGCTTCTTTTTGAGGTGTTCTTTTTATATAAAAATAATCTCTTATAAGAACCTCTTATAAGACATTTCTGTTCTTTTTTCACCTCTTACAAGAGCCTTTTTCTATACTTTTAGACATTTTTGCCCTTATTATATAATTTCTCAATTTATATCAACATTTCATATCTAAAATTAAGTAAATCGTTAATTCTACCACATTTCTCACAAAGTAACCAAATTTGGTCATAATCCATAATATGGATCCTCAATCTTCTTTCAACGAAAAAAACCCACATAACACAAGTTAAGCACACAATGCAAAACTTCCACAAACTTCAAAATTAACAAACACAATAAATTTTTTTGTAAGGCGACCAAAGGAAGAATGTTTCTACTTTCCTTGTCTAGGTAACCCAATTATTTTGTATTTCAATTATCTTTTATTGAATGGGAATTGTGATTGAGTTTATGTTACATTTGGTTTTGTAGGCTGGCATTGTGAAGAAGGAACATATCAAAATTCACTGTTTCTGATCGGTTGGGTGCCCACAAAGATTTCTGGCTGAAAGACTGTTGTGCTATTCTCATCAATAGCTTGAGAATATCTGCTTAAGAAGTTGTATGAAATTTTGAACAAAAAAAAGTGACTGAAAGATATATTTTGTTTTATCATCATCTGATACAAAAAACAGAGATAAGAGTAATTGAACAAAGATATATTTTGTTTGTATCATCATCTGATACAAAAAATGTGACTGAAAGATATATTTTGTAGAATTTACTGTTACTATCTGAAGACTTTTTAATTTGTTCATTGAAAGCAATGCATAACTGTAAATCTGTATTGAGCACATCATGTTCGAATTGTGAGCTTTACTAGGTGCTTGCATTTACTCTTTTGGATGAATGATCTGTATTAAGCTTAAGTTTTTTATCAACAGCCTGTGACTGAAATGAACCACCTGATTTTAAGAATGAGATTAACTATCATCTCTTTAGACTTCCTGATTTATTAAATGCAAAAACATCACCATCATGTAGGTGAGCTATAAAACCAATGTATGTGATAATTCCAGAGTTGTAGCTAATTACTTAAATAAGACTACTCTAATACATCTTAAGTATATTATCTGCAAACAATTTTGACAAGAACTACAACGAAATTTCTCTACAAAAAATTTCAGGGGGAAAGAAAAGATATGGGGAAATCATTAATTTCGGGGGTAATATAGACTTTTTAAGGGATGGAAGTCTTATAAGAATTTGAAAGAGGCTACTAGAAGTCTTTTAGGCTTATAAGAGATTTTGAAAAAAATGTCTTATAAGAGGTAAAAAAAGAACGCTAAAAAAACTCTTGTAAGAGGTGGACCACCTCTTACAAGAGGTAAATCTCTTATAAGAGGAGAAAAAGAACAGTCTCTTAGTGTGAGAGAGTGGGAAGATGAAGAGTTAGAGAGTTGAAGAGATGGGAGTTTTGGGAGTTGAGAAAATAAAAGGTGGGTAATTAAAAGAGTAATTTATTTAGGTGTGTAATTTTTGCAGTTTGAACCCTAGCCTAGACCTATAAATAACATCCTATTTCTTCTCATTTCTCACACCAAAAGAAAACAAAACAAGAGTAAGAAAAGAATGAGTAAGAAAAGAAAAGAGAAAGAAAAGAAAGTAGGAGAGTGAATTTTCTCTTGCTTGGAGTTTTGCTAGGAGAAGAAGGTTGCTAGAAGCAAGGAGTACTACTAAAACTAGGAGCAAGAAGGAGCCCACTCTTTGTAGTTCTCAATCTCCAAATTAAGGTGGGTGGTCTCTATACTTTCTAATGCATAGAATATGGCATTATTATAGTCCAAATTGATGTAATTTGGGAGTTCTTATACTTTCTAAAGTAGAATTTTGCATGCTAATAGTATTGAGTAGCGAAAAATGGAATGAGATATTGTAGATTAGAATCCATGCTAGCATCTCATGAAATGATTTTTGTTGTTACCATGCTAATAGTTTAATGAATAGAATAAAAATTGAAAGTGATATGTGTAGATAAAATGCTAGTATAATATGCAATGATTTTGTTGAAACTTGGTAGTTGATTGATATCATACAAATTAAAAGTAAAGAAATAATCACATAGATCATGGTAGAATATTTGCAAAGTCTTGTTTGACAAATGCGTAATGAGTATGAATGATTGTTAAAGAATATTTTATTGTGACATGCTTAAAGACATAATGCTTAAAAGAAGAAAAAGGGAAAGATAAACTTTATTATTTTGGCTTGTCGACATATGAAAAGGATGATAGTTTTCGCATCAAGAAACATTTGTGATGTCCAAAGTTGATTTTAGCGATATAGTTAGTTTTTTAGCAACAAGAATTTTATTTTGTAAGATGATGGATTTTCTTAAACTAACCATGATTTCTACAATTTCCAGTTTTATTGAAAAATGCAAATTTTATAAAGTGAGGAGAAAATAATAGGAAAGGCTAATCTAAATAATAAGTTGAATTTGTCTTTTGTATTTTGATTCATTTCAGTTCTAAAAGAAAGATTTATCTATCAAATCTTAAAAGATAGAAAAGTGAAGTTTTCGAAAAAAGAATTAGATTCAGGATAGTGTGAACAAAAGAACACTAGTGAAATTTCTAAACAGAAAATATACTTGGGCTTACTGGTTAGCTAGTACAAAATAGAACACTGTTGTAAGAGATCTTAAGTTCGAAACTCGATAGTTGCAGTTAATTTTTAATCCTTTTATAAAATCCCAAAACTGAGAGAGTCAACATATGACCATTTCGTCATAAGAAAATGACACCAGAGTCTAATAGACTAGTTGGCAAGTTGGGTAAAGGTCTGGGCATTGACCGTAATTGACCAGAGGTCACGGGTTCGAACCCGAGCACCCCCTTTTGGATTAATTTGAGTTTTCTTTGGTTTTATATGAGATTTTTGGAATAAAACAACTTTTGATATGAACTCTGTTATTTATCAAAATGAGATGGAAATATTAAAGTATAGTTTCTTATATATATATTTTTTTGTATAAAAAGAAATGAAATCTTTTTAAGAATGAAACTTGTAGTGAAGAAAAGAAAAGAATTATTTTGTGAAGTAAATTCTTTAAAGAAACCATACTTGTATGTTGATTAAGAAATGTTTGTTAATGAATTGAGACATGATGATAGTTTGGATTGGTCATAACACTTCATGTGATGAAATTGTATTCTGGAAAAGAATGTTGTTTATAAAGAATATGGAAGAATAACTAGATCATGAATAGTGAGAAGAATTGATTATTTTGTGAATGAGTTAAAATGATGAAAAGTTCTAGGTTTAAGACATGACTATAAAAGGGTATGAATACCCATGATTCTTGTGCATGAGAAATTTTGATTTAGATTTAGTAAGATCTCGTATACCGGCAAATTTTTAAATGAAATGATTATTATGTTTTGAGATTTGCTATGGAGCCATCTCGATGGATGTTGATTAAGTCCGGTAATAGGTAATACTAATTCTAGGCTTGAAAGATTATTCATGTCTTGAACATTATGAGTTAGGCACATAAGTGAAGATGTAGTAAGATCTAAGCAAACATAAGTGGAGCACTCTATATAGTCGGGCAGTGGGCTTCTTGCGGTGGTTCATCGGGGCTATAGACCCAGTTGGTGGACTGTGGTTGCCTCGTGGGAGACGGACTTTTATTTTAAATCCAGGACTATGCGTAGTCCGGCAGATAGTTTCCGTACTCCATGTATATGCGTATACCGGGGCTAGAGGGGCACTTACGGGAGGTTAACACGACGAGGAGTCTGTATAACAGTCAGGCGGGGGATTTGTTGCGGCGGTTCCCCGGGACTAGGATCCGTACTCGTGGAACGTCTGAATTTTGTCTTATTACTAGGTAGTTTCATGGCGAGGGATCAAACCCTTTAATATGGAGTACGTAGGCACTTGCCCTCGAACCTATGTAGTATGGGATGCATAGAATCTGAACAAGTGTGCATTAGTGTCATCCTAGTATAGAATTGTGTGTATTATGCATTAAAGCACGACATACACTTACATGTTTAGCATAGTCATATTAACACTTTATTATTCATTCAACTGTTTTGTTTTTATGAAAGTAATGAGATCGTTATACATAGAGAGGATAGCCGAGTATAACATTTCGTCAGTTGTAAGTATCTGACGTGCCCACAAATTGACATGCAGGTAATGGACTATTCTTGAAGGAGTAAAGATAGTATGATGCAATCGATGACCCAATTTATGTAGTTGTACAAGTTACATTTTGTTTTCAAATATTGTAATCTTTATTTCTTCCGCTGTGTAAAAACCAAGTGTAAATGAACTCTGATGTGATGTTATTGAAAATTTTTAAATTCCTTGTAAAATTGTACGAAGTGAAGTAAAGATCCTGTGGAATCTCGAATTCATTCTTATTTGGAATTCGGGGTGTTACATATGGTATCAGAACATGCTTCAAAAGTAGTACAAATTTATAAGGAACGACACCCTAGAGAGGACACTAGCATGTGAGTTTCATCTTGTAGAGATTTAAATGTAAGTGATTTACATTTGTGTTGCCCTATAGGCTGATGTTTTCTCTCCCTTTTCTTTTGGATGGCTGGAGTCGTGAATGAAGTAGTTATTGACTTCCATTCCTGATGTTCTCCTCGTGTACATTAATATGATAGTGTATACGAGCATATTTTTTCCTGGGTATCAGAGTGGCGCTGTGGAAGCGTGGTTGGCTTGGAACGTCATTCATGATACCTTACACACTTCCTTCTCTAATTATTTTTGTAGATTTCTCCATATCCAATATTTTTCAAATAAATATTTTCTTATGTTATTAAATCATTTGAATATTTATTATTTGTCTATCTTCCTTAGTCTTGACATTTTAAACTTGTTTTTCAAACTTAAAATTTCGTCTTTCATGTATATATGTCACTTTATGTTTACCCGTTTATATCTACTATTACTTTGGTATTTTGTCAAGTTTTAAATTGCCGTTTATTAAATTAATATTGCAGTAACTATTGTCTTCATTTGTTATTTTGGACTTTTCTTATGAAATTTTCTTATGTGCACTCATTTTATATGATTTGATTTCTATGATACTATATTATCTTATCTTATATGTTTTTTTAATAAGATTGAAAATTTCTGCCTATATAAATGTGATCTACCATTTATTTTTATAGTCTACATTCGGTACTATTATTATTGCATATTTGTTTTGATATATTCAATTTTACTATTAATCGCTACTCATTACATTTACTTATTATTTATACAGTACTTTCCCCAAATTTAACTGTCTTTAAATTCTTAGTTATTACTTATATTTTTCCAATGATATATTTCAATATTCTTATTATACATATCATTTTTACCCTCATCTAAATTACTACATTAATATTTTTGCATATACTTATTTATGTCTATTGTCCTAATTTGCTATACTACATAATTATTGTTTCAATTGTGTTTCCATCTCGTGTATGTGCTTTACACTATTTTGTCTTAATGTTATAAATTATTTTCATTACTACAAATTTTTGTATATATATCTATTTTGATATTATTACCGTCATAATTTCCTACTTTATTTATAACTTTTTCATTCACTTATATTTCAAATATAACACCATACTTTACTAGACACCCAATATGCAAAGATTACATCTTTTCGTTTTCCATTTTGGTGCAACCTGATATCGAGAGGGCAATTCTACAACTTGAGATCGTAGAGGCAAGTCTGCAGTTGGATACCAACGAGACGAACCTACACCAGAAGGAGATTGCCTACTTTAATAAACCCTATTTTGTTTTCTATAATATTTACTTATCCCTATTCTATTTTCGTACTAGCTTATACTAATTTATAATATTTTGCAATCTGGCATTATATTATTTAAACTGATTTCTATCTTACTTGTGTAATTACTATTTAATATCAATCGTTTTATTGTAATTTATTTTGGCACTAACTTATCGTAGATTTTGGTGTCTACTCACCTAACAAAAATAAAATTGGTATTTATACTTTTTCTTCAATTTATAAGTTATTTCTATATGATTAGTTTTCGCATTATTTCAATAATATATTACTACTTTTACTATTATGATGTTTGCTCTTCTCCGACAAACTATTTATAATTTTCATGTCATACTATTGGTTGTATCACTCAAAAAATTTTACGCCTATAAAAATTTGTATGTTAGTTTACTTGACAATTCAAAAGTATTTCAATGTATGTCTTCTATTTTAAATTTTCAAATTGTATGTATAATTATTATAGTTACCTTACAAACTATTTATTAATTGGTATACAAAGTCATTTTTTGTTATCTATACTTTCAACTAATTTATTTAATGGTCTTGTTTTAAATTGCTAATTCGATTTCGTTATACAGTTTGCGAATTTCCTACCGTTTATTACATTGAAAATTTTTCCAAAATTCCTATTGACTATGTTTTCTTCGCCACATTGTTTTCCAAACTATTTCGAAATTAGAGACTTAATTGACTTTCCCCTTTTATCTAATAGCTTACCTAATATTATTTTTGTAGGAAAATTTCTCTCAAACTATTCTATCTCTTGTCACATTTCATTTTTTATGCCATTTTCCTAGTTTTCTTGTTCCGTCTTGTAAAATCTTGATATTCAAAGTTTTCCTATATAGAGTTTGTCTTGTTTTCCTCGTTGCGTATTTGTATACCCTTAAAGTTTACAGTTTTCTAAATACAAGAATGATATTTTTTTTGGCGTGTACAAAATACAACCTTTACCCTAGCGAGTTCCGGGGACGGAACTACTCTAAGGGGGAGAGAGTGTAACACCCCACAAAATTGAAAATTACAATTTTGCCCTCGTGTGTTACGCACGTGCATTTTGTAACGTGTTTTCACCACGTATTTTGATTTCTGACTATTTATACATTTTCCGTATTGATTTCAGTCGACTAAAATATAATATTTCAATCTTTGTATTCTACGTGCTTTGTACGTGTTTTCAATGCACGTATTAATTACATATTTTCCGCCGCTACGGGTGATAATTTCTAGGTTTCAATTATTATTTTTTTTTCAAATCTATTTTTATAAAATGGAAATTCATTTTTGATTAAGATAATTTTGTACGTACAATGCACGTGTTTTCTACATGCAGTGATTTCATCATGAAGTACATAAAATTAGTAAATATATTTTTCTTATATTGTTTTTCGATTATATTTAATAATTTTCCATTGATAAAGCCAATTTTTGCATTTTAATATTTTACGTGCGACGCACGTGTTTTCGTTAAACGTACTTAAGCACGTTTGTTTCAAAATAAATTTCGGAGTGTGTGTAACACCCCGTAGTTTTCAAAATAATATAATAGTAAATGTATAATATATATATATGTGATAGGGTAAAAATGGCCTGAGGCCCAACCAGGGCCCAATACAATTCTCACTCAAAAAGGTAAAAATAACAATCTAGTTCGGCTCCGAACCACTTCAGGGTCGGCGCCGAACCTCATGTTTGCCCTCACAGTACTGGCCTCCTCATACCGACGAGCCTCAGTAGTCCTCGGAGTCCGATCCGGGACAGTCCCACAGGCCGTCCCCCCTCTCTGGCGGAGCAGAAGGATGACCTGGCGCAGCCTAGGCCCTCCGATCCCCCCAGAAGCACAGGAGACCCACGATCAGCCACGTCAGCTCCAAATACCACCAAGGGTTTCGCCACGTCAGCCCTATACCACTCCTGGTATTGCCACGTCTGCCCTAAGCCCCCTGGGCCTTCTGCCACGTCAGGCCCACGGGCTTTCGGATCCAGACCCGGCCCCCAAGAGGAACCAAACCCGGTTTGGGATTCTCTATAAATACTAGACCCACACCCACCTTTTGAGGTAATCAATCTTTTGCCACTTAAATATACCTAGTTATTGCTACTCTCTCACAGAGACTGACTAGATCGTCGGAGGGTCCGCCACCGGGATAAACCCCGGTGTTTCAGGACCGTCTGCAGGTACACAAGACCTCGGATCCGACCCCTCTGATCCGAGCCCAGACTTCAACATCATTCCGAGCTCATCGTAGGTTCCAGAAGGTCAACCGAAGGTCGGCAGACGAGCAGCATTCTCCTTCAATACAAATCGAGTCCGAACTCACACCTGGTGCATCCACACGTCTCCCAGAAATAAACCGCATCAGGTTGGCGCCGTCTGTGGGAACCCTGCTTCAGAAGCCGATCCGAACCAGACCATCAAGGGACCTCGATAGCCGAACCCTCATGGCCTCCAAGGGCAAGGTGGCTGCTTCCTCCGTCAACCGACGGGACTTGCCCCCACCAACTGATAACGCCGGGCCACGCACGTCGAAACACAGGGCTCCCCCTCGGGAGTCCCAAAGGAGCGTCGCCCAGCCAGCCCAGCCCGACCTCCGGGGGATAATCCTCAACCGCAAGATTACCTGCAACAAGGGAAGGGCCGCTTCTAACCCGGCCCCGAACCGTCCAAAACCGCCGCCCGAGGGACGAAGTTTAGCCCTCAGCCGCATCGGAAGGCTGCCCTCGGACCGACCAAACCGGGTCGAGGGAGCCCCCGTCACTCACAAGGAGTTCCGAGACGTCCGGAGAGAAATTCTCGGGGCCCTCCGACGAGCCCCCAGGGAGGAAACCTTCCACTCCCAAACTAGGTCGGATGCCGAGGCCAGCGTGTCGCACACGTCAACTATCCAGCCAGAAGACGGCGGCGTACTCCTATGGCGCCTCCAAGAAATGGAGGACCGCCTCGATCACATAGGGGACGGCGACCGACGAGTAGCTCAGGGGTACAGACCCCTCCGTCCTTCCTTCTCCGCCCCCATCCTTCATGCAGAAATACCCAGGAATTTCCGACCACCTCAATTCGAGACCTACGACGGCGAGGGAGATCCCGCTGATCACATGGAGGGTTTCAAAACCCTCATGATGATTCACAGCGCCTCGGATCCCCTGCTATGCCGAGCCTTCCCCGCCACACTCCGAGGTCCGGCTCGTGAATGGTACTCAAAACTCACCCCCGGCTCCATTTACTCCGACCAACTGGAAGGCAATTTTCTTGCTCACTTCGTCACCAGCCGGAAGGCGGAAAGGACCAGCGCCTCTTTACTTGGGCTCAGACAGATAGACGGAGAGTCCCTCAGAGTGTTCGTCCAAAGATTTACCACGGAAGCAAGGGCGGTCTCCTCCCTTGATCCAGACGTCGCCTCTGCGGCCTTTCGGCACAACGTCCGTCACGGACAGCTGAAAGCTTCTCTGGCGAAGAGACCCCCAATCGACTTTCCCGACCTCCTCAACAGGGTCGAGAAATACATTAGAGCAGAAGAGGCCCTCAGCCCCGAAGATGCCAGGGAGGCCAACTCGAAGGGGAAACGGAAGGCCAAAGAAGTCGAGCCATCAAAGAAAGCTCCGAGGGACGCAGGGGCCGTAAAAAAGATCCCGCCGATCCCCCGCTTCGAGAGGTACACTCCCTTGACGCACAACGTATCCGCCATCCTCTTAGAAATCGAAGACAAAGGCATTGTTGGACTACCTCCCCGACCTAACAACGGCAAGAACCGAGATCAGCGCTTCTACTGTCGCTTCCACCGAGACCACGGACACGACACAGATCAATGCCGGGCCCTGAAAGACGAGATTGAGGAACTCATCTCCAGGGGATACCTCCGAGAATTCACCCGAGAAGTCCCGCGGGATCGACGAGATACTAGGAGCCGGAGACACTCGCCCCCGAACCCTACTCCGAACCACATCCAGGGTCGGGATCCTGAGTCCGAGGGAGCCGCGGACACACCATTTATCTTGCATTGTGTCCATGGAGGGCCAATGGGAAGGGAATCGAATACTTCCCGAAAAGCCTTCATCCGAAAGGTGAATGCTGTCCAAGGCAACCCCTCTCCCAAGCTACAACCCACGCCAGTTTCATTCTCAGGGGAGGACCTCGAAGGCGTTTGCCTCCCCCACTGCGATGCCCTCGTCATTAGCCTCCACATGGCTAATTGTGAAGTTCGCCGAATCCTCATCGACAACGGCAGCTCGGTGAACATTCTTTTCCTCGAAGCCTTCGAGAATCTGAAGTTACCTAGAGGCAAGCTCAAGCCGGCCGGATACACCTTGCAGGGGTTCTCCGACGTCCCTGTCGTGTTAGAAGGGATTGTCACCCTCGACGTTACCACAGGATCGGCTCCCGTCAAGAGGACCGAGTCTATGGACTTCATGGTGACCAATGTCAAGACGGCTTACAACGCCATACTCGGCCGACCCGGGTTATGCTCCCTCCAAGCAGTGCCTTCGGCCTACCATCTGAAGCTCAAATTTCCCACCCCACAAGGGGTCGGCCTCGTCCGAGGCAGCCAAGAAGCAGCGCGATCATGCTACATGACCACCGTCGGGGGAGGAATGTTCCCCCTCGATGCCGTCATATTCAAACCAGAGAAGGACGGCCCTACCCCCGGACCTGCCGTCGAGCCGGAGAAGTTCCCCCTTGACGCCAAGCACCCAGTGAATTCCTGCGAAGAACGAGCATAGACTTTAACTTAGCTAGAAGTGAACCTTTTGTAAAGCTTTCCTTTGTAAAGGACCGTTTTAGCGCCCCCCCTATCTTATACTAAGGAAATCTCGTTGTATCATACTCCAAACGCCTCGGCAGATCCGACCTAATACCAGGTTAGGGGATCGACACCCAAGACTTCACCTTACCCCACTCCGATTCCTCACGAAACGATAAGGCCGAGCCACATCCCCTTCATCATTTCGTGTGCTATCAACCGGGGCAAAGAGTGAAATGAATTCCTTATTCATGTTCCTTTATTAGGTTAAGAGGAAACAAACAAAGACTGTTACAGAAATACTCCCCTCATCTCGAACGGCAGGAGGCCGCCCTCTCAAGGCCCCTCTGGTCCGACGAACAACTGGGAACTCTCTCCTTGGCGTAAGGGTCCTTTGGTTCGGCCACGATTGATATACCGACCACGGAACTCTGGGCATCGGTGGGCCGCATACGTTCCGTTAGCAACACCACAATGGGTACCCCCCCTGCTCACTGACCACCCGAGGAAGGTCTCGAGGCACCCAGCATCGACCGGTAGAGGTGTATCCCCACCTCCTTCTCCACTAGCACATCGCGAAGTCGCTTCTCAGAGGAGGGCCTCTGCCCCGAGGAACTCGACATAGCATATCCAGGTCCGACGCCCACGAGTTCCCGTTCCACCATCACCCTCCTCAGACGGCTTGCCTCTTCACCAAGGGCTTCGGACATGTTCCTGTAATAGCTAAAGGACCGCCTCGACGGTGCGGGCCCTCTCACGATACCAAGCCAAAGTGGCCTCCAATGCCTCCATCTTGCTCCGGGGCCACGCCACGTCGGAACGACGGGGGTCCACCTCGGGAAGGGAAGCCACAACCTACAAAGAGAGCCAACTCGAAGCACATAAGCAAGGAGATCCGGAAACGACCGGCGTCAAAACACTTGACAAGTCAGAGTTACTTTTTTTCTATATATATACAAAAATGGTGCTGCTTCTTACAAAAAGGCGGTGGCCAGTCCGCGGGAGGCAAATACAATCGAAAGGAGGGAAGAAGAAAGAAAGACAAAACTATACAACTCGATTTCCCACCTCGTCATCGATCGGGTTCGCAGGAGGATCGACGGCCGGGTTGTCAATGGGCCCCTCTTCGGCAGGAGTCTTCGGGGTCCCGTAAATCTCCATGTCGTACTCAAAGTTCGACAGGTCGACGGTCGGATAGAAATGCCTCACATGACTGAGGGCCTTCGCGTAGCACTCATCCTGGGCGGCTATCACCATCCGCTGACCCGCATCTGTCAGCTCTTTCCTCTCCTTGGCGAACGCAGCTGTCAACTCCCCCTTCTCCTTGGCGAACTTCCTCTTCAAGGAGGCCACCCTCTTCCCCCACTCGGTGTCCTTGGCCTCGAGCTCCAGCTTCATCTGCTGCTCCCTCTGATGCGAACCCTCGAGCTCGATCCGCATCTCCTTCATCTCTCGCTCGCTCTTGTCCGCCCGAGCGCGTTCTTGTGACAGGGACGCTTCGTAGAGGTTCTTCACATTAGCTCCCTGCATGCAAGCCTGCGACCGAAAGACACAGATAAGAAGAAAACTCCTGAAGCAAGACTAAACAGAAAAGAGGAGGTCGACAAGCTTACCAACACGGTGGCCTGCGCCAGGCGCGTAAATGCCACCTCCACGGGCTCGCTCTCCATCATCTGGTGATCGCGAGGCGTCGCCAGCTTCTCCACCACCTCTACGGCCTGGGCTTCCTCGGTCAGACAGTCGCCCATCCGAACCGACCAGTCCGGCGCCCACCGTTGCCGCAACAACTCCACCACCGGGTCCTCCTCCTCAACCTCTACCAAGGGACCTTTTCCCTTATCAAGATCGGATGCCCTCGCTGGGCCCTTACCCCTCGAAGGGGCAGCCCCCTTGCTCGTCTCCGAACGAGTCCTCTTAACCCTCGGCTCGAGCGGTACCTCCGAGATAACAAGGGGCGGCTCCCTCGGCCTCTTCGCCGCCTCCCCCTTCTTCTTCTCGGCATTTTCCTTCTTCATGGCGAGCCTCCTTGCTTTTATCGATGCCTCATCCATATCTACAGAAAAAACCATTAAGAGCAATGAGCAAGAAAGTACGAAAGGATCGAGAGAAAAGAAACGACTACATACGCAGAACGGCTGGGCTCAGTCCAACGCTCGCCAGGTGAACCTCCGTCACCTTCGTCCAATTGATACTAGGGGACAAACGGAGGCGCTCGACAAACCCCCACTCCTCGACCGTCAGATCCCCCGGCCCCGGCGCAGGATAACTCGGCTTGGAGTAGTTCCATCGAGTCGGAATGTCCCAGGGCTCTTCACTCCGAATCACCAGATATTTTTTCTTCCAATCCTTGATGGAGTCCGGGTGGCTATGAACAACCTTCCTCCTACTCCGGGGGGAGATATAGTAAACCCCCTCGGCTGCCGAACTAATCATCAACATCGCTCGGAACACGTTCAACCGCAGGGGTACCTGTTGTTCCTCGCACATCAGTACAAAACAGATTATCTGCTTCCAAGAGTTCGGCCCATACTGCATCGGTGCTAGGGAGGCCCAGTTCAACACTTCCCGAACAAACGGATGGACTGGCAGCCTCAGTCCAGAAATGAACGCATCCACGGGGAAGACACAATACCAAGCAGATAGGGGATCGGTTGGGCGAAGAGTAGAGCTCAGCAGCATCAATTCGTAACTAGGACCTATGTGGTACGCCAGCTGCAAAACCTCCAAGTCCCCGCCATCCAAGACGGGAAAAATTGCGTCCATCAACACCCTCGTCCGACTCGGCGAAGAGGCCTGCACACCAAAGAGCTCCTTGTCGGATAGGTCGTCAGGATATTGACGGAAATGCTTCGGCTGCACGGGCGAACCTGTCCACAAGTTGCGGTAGACAGACCCCTGGCTCGAACCACCAGTCCTCAATCCTACCTTCCTCGGAGCCTTCTTCCTCTTCTTGGTTCGCTCCGGCGAGGGAGTGAACAAGGGCCCCCGACCAGTCAGCATGGAACTCGGACCTGCCCCCTGAACTGTGGATCTCCTTACAATGCCGCCCTCGCCCCTCTCTCCCTCGGAAGCCAACTCCAAAACACGGACGTCATCCGAACCATCATTCGCTTCCTCCGACTCGCTGCTCTCCACCACGAAGGGACGACGAGAGCGCAACAACCTCGCACCATATACCTCCTCCTCACCTACTGGTTCCTCCCACGAAACCGTATCAGAAGACTCATCAACGTACACTGACTCCTCCTCGAGTACGGGCTCCTCCCAGGACGTCGATTCAGAGATAGGCTTCACTTCCCCCCTAGACGTCGACGCTGACGAGCCAGACTGAGCCCTGTCCATCTATGCCTAAACTAAGCAGACTTACCAACTCACCTGGGGTTACTTTGGAAGGGCGAGCCTAGTACAGCAAGCTGCAAAGATGAGCGCTGAAGTGTTGAGAAATTTTTGAAAAAGAAAGCAGCAAGAAAGGAGTGGACTGATGGGGGAGAGGGGGGAATATTTATAGGAGATATAAGCGACTCCTCGATTTCCGCAAGTACTGTTCACCTATTTGACATGCAACTGCCGCCTGGGAATTCACGCCACGTCCTCAAAACATGCGCTGCTGACATCATCCAATGACAGACTGGCAGCCAGACGAGGAGGTCAGCTCGGAAGAAGTATTCGGAGGAGGGAACATTTTTATTTAAGATTTAAGGCGCCGTCCTTAGACAGACGCCCCGGGCTCCGAGACTGGGTCGGTTCCCCTTTCACCCGTGAGCAGCTCGGGGCTTACAGCGTCGTCGGCCGAAGACCTGAACTGTTCAAGGGTGAGACAGAAACCGCCACAACTTGGAGCCCTATTGGGATGCAGAGTAGTCAACCTCCAATCGGAGAACGACTCATCCATCCAAGGCTCAAAGCTTCAAGACGCCGCCCTCGGTGAGCACCCCGGTCGAAAACAGATCAACACCCAGAGGTCGAGAGAAGTGCACCATTCCGAGCCAGTTGATGCAACTGCAAAGGTTCAGCCTGCTCCGGCAACAGAACCTTCACAGCTGCAAACAACTGGCCTAGAACGCCCTTCATCTCTTCCGGAAGGATAGAACCTTCACAGTTGCAAATAGCTCACCCTTCGAAGTTCGGTCGTTATCCCTCTCGCCCTGATCCCCCCTGGATCTGGCTACCACGTCAGGGCCATCAGATCCAAAAGAAGATCCGGGCGACAGAGAAACCACCTCTTCGACACAACCGGGGGTAAAAATTATCAAGAGACAGGCGTCCGCTGGAGCAGACACCTTTGAGGGCCAAATAGACCACCCTTGCTTTGATCTGAACCACTACGAAAAAGGGGGGGGTACTTATAGCCTCCCCCCAGGGGCCGGCCTTTATGACATGGGGAAAACCAAACGACGGAAGACCATGCGCCATACATTTATTAGGCGGCACCATTAAAGCACCTAGGAAATGGGAACCTCGCACAGATCCCAGGGCGCCCCCAATGCTCCGCGAAGACGACAGGGGTTATGGGCCGGCCAGATTATGGGCGAACTGTTGTGTCTTGGGACTGTTGAGCAGGGTAGTCTTCTCAGGAAGGCTCAACGGCTCGCCATCCCCCCTGTTGGCCCATAAGTCCCTCGCCAGCTCGAGGTCGGTCCAGCACCAGGGTAGTCTTCTCACGAAGGCTCCACGGCTCACCATCGCCCTTGCCGACCCATAATCCCTCCTCATCTCGAGGTTCGGTCTGGCACCAGGGTAGTCTTCTCAGGAAGGCTCAACGGCTCGCCATCACCCTTACCGACCCATAATCCCTCGCCAGCTCGAGGTCCGGTCTGGCACCTGGGTACTCTTCTTCGGAAGATCCACCGGCTCGCCATCACTCTTACCAACCCGTAATCCCTCCTCGTTACGAGGTTCGGTCTGGCACCAGGGTACTCTTCTCAGGAAGAAACAACGGCTCGCCATCACCCTTACCGACCCATGATCCCTCGCCAGCTCGAGGTCCGGTCTGGCACCTGGGTACTCTTCTTCGGAAGATCCACCGGCTCGCCATCACTCTTACCAACCCGTAATCCCTCCTCGTCTCGAGGTTCGGTCTGGCACCAGGGTACTCTTCTCAGGAAGAAACAACGGCTCGCCTTCACCCTTACCGACCCATAATCCCTCGCCAGCTCGAGGTCCGGTCTGGCACCCGGGTACTCTTCTTCGGAAGATCCACCGGCTGGCCATCACCCTTACCAGCCCATAATTCCCCCTCATCTCGAGGTTCGGTCTAGCACCAGGGTAGTCTTCTCAGGAAGAAACAACGGCTCGCCATCACCCTTGTCGACACATAATCCCTCGTCCTCTCGAGGTTCTGTCAAACACCAGGGTACTCTTCTCCGGAAGATACAACGGTTCGCCATCGCCTTCACCTACCCATAAATCCTCGACAAGCTCGAGGTCCGGTCAAAGCCTCAGGGCAACCCCACCAAGAAGGCCCTGTGATTTGCCCTCCCATTTTCCACAACCATGAGCACTCCTCCAAGGCTTGCCCCCGCACCCCCGCAGGACTGGGGGGCTTGTGTGATAGGGTAAAAATGGCCTGAGGCCCAACCAGGGCCCAATACAATTCTCACTCAAAAAGGTAAAAATAGCAATCTAGTTCGGTTCCGAACCACTTCAGGGTTGGCGCCGAACCTCATGTTTGCCCTCACAGTACTGGCCTCCTCATACCGACGAGCCTCAGTAGTCCTCGGAGTCCGATCCGGGACAGTCCCACAGGCCGTCCCCCCTCTCTGGCAGAGCAGAAGGATGACCTGGCGCAGCCTAGGCCCTCCGATCCCCCCAGAAGCACAGGAGACCCACGATCAGCCACGTCAGCTCCAAATACCACCAAGGGTTTTGCCACGTCAGCCCTATACTACTCCTGGTATTGCCACGTCTGCCCTAAGCCCCCTGGGCCTTCTGCCACGTCAGGCCCACGGGCTTTCGGATCCAGACCCGGCCCCCAAGAGGAACCAAACCCGGTTGGGATTCTCTATAAATACTAGACCCACACCCACCTTTTGAGGTAATCAATCTTTTGCCACTTAAATATACCTAGTTATTGCTACTCTCTCATAGAGACTGACTAGATCGTCGGAGGGTCCGCCACCGGGATAAACCCCGGTGTTTCAGGATCGTCTGCAGGTACACAAGACCTCGGATTCGACCCCTCTGATCCGAGCCCAGACTTCAACATCATTCCGAGCTCATCGTAGGTTCCAGAAGGTCAACCGAAGGTCGGCAGACGAGCAGCATTCTCCTTCAATACAAATCGAGTCCGAACTCACACCTGGTGCATCCACACGTCTCCCAGAAATAAACCGCATCAATATATATATAACAGATTGTGTGATAGTATAAATTTTATAATGGTGATTATATGGTTATGTGGTTATAATCAGATGTTGTATTAGTAGGATTAATAAGTGTAATGGTATATATATGTATTAAAAATATGATGGAAGGGTGCTTTTGGGGGCCCACGAAATTTGTTAACAGCAAAGGTGCTGTTGGATTTGTATATGGATTTGTGTTGTGTAGGTGGGGGCCCACAGAATGGTAAATGCCAGCATGTGTGCTGTTGTGCAATTCAGGCAATTCACCGTGAATGACGTGGCTATTGTATGGGAGGGATTTTCGGGTGTGTAACTCATCCGGGAGAGAGAGTTAGGTTGGGGAGTTTTAGAAGAGGAAGAGATGAGAGTTAGTGTGAGAGAGTGGGAAGATGAAGAGTTAGAGAGTTGAAGAGATGGGGGTTTTGGGAGTTGAGAAAATAAAAGGTGGGTAATTAAAAGAGTAATTTATTTAGGTGTGTAATTTTTGCAATTTGAACGCTAGCCTAGACCTATAAACAGTGGCGGAGCTAGGATTTTCATCCAGTGGGAGCGAAATGACAGGTAAAATATGGGGACAAATCTTCGGTGTAGTATAGTATAGGTTTTAGTGCTCTTAAATGTGTTAAACCAAGATTCTACTAGCATAGAGCCCGCTAATTCTGTACATTTAAATCTAATTTTTCACCAAATAACTAACCATAATTTCAAAAGAGCATAAACAAAATTACGAGAATTTATAAGAAGGGGAGCGGTTTGGGCCGAAAGAAGAGCGGAAGCGCAGTTGAGGGGGAGCAGAGGTGTTTTGCACTTTGGCCTACTAATGGGCCTGCCAAATTCCAGGGGGAGCAACTGCTCCCCCTGAGCCTTTACTACCTCCGCCACTGCCTATAAATAACACCCTATTTCTTCTCATTTCTCAGACCAAAAGAAAACAAAATAGAAGTAAGAAAAGAAAGAGTAGGAAAAGAAAAGAGAAAGAAAAAAAAGTAGGAGAGTGAATTTTCTCTTGCTTGGAGTTTTGCTAGGAGATGAAGGTTGCTAGAAGAAAGGACGAAACTGGGAGCAAGAAGGAGCCCACTCTTTGTAGTTCTCAATCTCCAAATTAAGGTGGGTGGTCTCTATACTTTCTAATGCATAGAATATGGCATTATTATAGTCCAAATTGATGTAATGTGGGAGTTCTTATACTTTCTAAAGTAGAATTTTGCATGCTAATAGTATTGAGTAGCGAAAAATGGAATGAGATATTGTAGATTAGAATCCATGCTAGCATCTCATGAAATGATTTTTGTTGTTACCATGCTAATAGTTTAATGAATAGAATAAAAATTGAAAGTGATATGTGTAGATAAAATGCTAGTATAATATGCAATGATTTTGTTGAAACTTGGTAGTTGATTGATATCATACAAATTAAAAGTAAAGAAATAATCACATAGATCATGGTAGAATATTTGCAAAGTCTTGTTTGACAAATGCGTAATGAGTATGAATGATTGTTAAAGAATATTTTATTGTGACATGCTTAAAGACATAATGCTTAAAACAAGAAAAAGGGAAAGATAAACTTTATTATTTTGGATTGTCGACATATGAAAAGGATGATAGTTTTCGCATCAAGAAACATTTGTGATGTCCAAAGTTGATTTTAGCGATATAGTTAGTTTTTTAGCAACAAGAATTTTATTTTGTAAGATGATGGATTTTCTTAAACTAACCATGATTTCTACAATTTACAGTTTTATTGAAAAATGCAAATTTTATAAAGTGAGGAGAAAATAATAGGAAAGGCTCATCTAAATAATAAGTTGAATTTGTCTTTTGTATTTTGATTCATTTAAGTTCTAAAGAAAGATTTATCAATCAAATCTTAAAAGATAGAAAAGTGAAGTTTTCGAAAAATGATTAGATTCAGGATAGTGTGAACAACAGAACACTAGTGAAATTTCTAAACAAAAAATATACTTGGGCTTACTGGTTAGCTAGTACAAAATAGAACACTGTTGTAAGACATCTCAAGTTCGAAACTCGATAGTTGCAGTTAATTTTTAATCCTTTTATAAAATCCCAAAACTGAGAAAGTCAACATATGACCATTTCGTCATAAGAAAATGACACCAGAGTCTAATAGACTAGTTGGAAAGTTGGGTAGGGGTCTGGGCATTGACCGTAGTTGACCAGAGGTCACGAGTTCGAACCTGACCACCCCCTTTTGGATTAATTTGAGTTTTTCTTTGGTTTTATATGAGATTTTTGGAATAAAACAACTTTTGATATGAACTTTGTTATTTATCAAAATGAGATGGAAATATTAAAGTATAGTTTCTTATATATATATTTTTTTGTATAAAAAGAAATGAAATCTCTTTAAGAATGAAATGAATACCCTTGATTTTTGTACATGAGAAATTTTGATTTAGAGTTAGTAAGACCTCGTATACCGGCAATTTTTAAATGAAATGATTATTATGTTTTGAGATTTGCTATGGAGCCATCTTGGTGGATGTTGATTAAGTCCGGTAATAGGTAATACTAATTCTAGGCTTGAAAGATTATTCATGTCTTGAACATTATGAGTTAGGCACATAAGTGAAGATGTAGTAAGATCTAAGCAAACATAAGTGGAGCACTCTATATAGTCGGGCAGTGGGCTTCTTGCGGTGGTTCATCGGGGCTATAGACCCAGTTGGTGGACTGTGGTTGCCTCGTGGGAGACGGGCTTTTATTTTAAATCCAGGACTATGCGTAGTCCGGCAGATAGTTTCCGTACTCCATGTATATGCGTATACCGGGGCTAGAGGGGCACTTGCAGGAGGTTCGCACGACGAGAAGTCTGTATAACAGTCGAGCTGGGGATTTGTTGTGGCGGTTCCCTGCGATTGGGATCCGTACTCGTGGAACGTCTCATCTCTGTCTTATTACTGGGTAGTTTCATGGCGAAGGATCGGCCCTTTAATATGGAGTACGTAGGTGCTTGCCTTCGGACCTATGTAGTATGGGATGCATAGAATCTGAACAAGTATGCATTAGTGTCATCCTAGTATAGAATTATGTGCATTAGGTATTAAGGCATGACATACACTTACATGTTTAGCATAGTCACATTAACACTTTATTATTCATTCAACTGTTGTGTTTTTATTAAAGTAATGAGATCGTTATATGTCCGGCGTAGAGAGGATAGCTGAGTATAACATTTCGTCAGTTGTAAGTAACTGACGTGCCCACAGATTGACATGCAGGTAATGGACTATTCTTGTAGGAGTAAAGATAGTATGATGCAATCGATGACTCAATTTATAAAGTTGTACAAGTTACATTTTGTTTTCAAATGTTGTAATCTTTATTTCTTCCGCTGTGTAGAAACCAAGTGTAAATGAACTCTGATATGATGTTATTGAAAAATTTTAAATTCCTTGTAAAATTATACGAGGTGAAGTAAAGAGCCTGTGGAATCTCGAATTCATTCTTATTTGGAATTCGGGGTGTTACAAAGAGTGGTGGCATTGCGAGGGCTGTATGCTTGTCGGTCATGATTTGTGACAATGTTAAGAGCTCGCAGGATGTTATCTTTGAAGTTTTAGAATAATGCCTGGGTGACTGGTGTCCCTCCATCATAGGGAACCCTGGGTGGTGATCGGCTCACAGTGGTGTGGCTCCTTCGTTGTCGACGGGAAGGAGACCCCCTTTGCCCCCTTGGGGAGGCGGACCTTGTGGATCTCGGCCTTCGGGGAGAATGGCTCCTCTAACTTCCTAGGCATTTTGGATGAAGGACCTCGTCACGGGCTCATCTCTCATTCAAGCGGGTTCGAAGGTCGATCCCTTGTTGGCGGTTGACGATGATTTGACGGAGGTCTCTTGAACCCTGAGGACCTCGCAAGGCCATCGAATCAGCGGAAGGATTGTGGACCGATATATGGTCATGAAGAGGATGTTGTTCTTGACACCTTCGACAGGAGCCCCCCGGTGCAGCCCTTGTGGGCATAGGGCAAGCCTGTTAGGGAGGCGACTACTCAGGTTGAGGCTGTTGAACTTGTTGATCTTGATGAGCGGGAAAATTCTCAAGTGGAGGGGGTGGATGGAGAGGGGTGGCTCTTCGGCTGGACGCTGCCACCTTCCCTTTTCCCTTCGGAGGCATGGCTGAAAACTACTTTCACCGGTGAAATATGGTCGGGTTGCTTTTTCTGTTTCCCACAAATGGCACAATCTATTGTTGCTAATTTCAGTGTGGGAGCAAATAGATTATTTGTGAATTCTTCTAGAAACAATAAAAGCAAACCTATTGACATCTTGCAGGTGTTGACTGTTTCTCAACCCTACCGATGACCTACAAAAAGTTCGAAACACCGGGATGGATCCTGGCGACGAACCCTCCGATGCTCAAGTCAGTAATCAAGGAGATTATGAAAGAGCGTTTGTGAGAAAAATACTGATTACCTTTTTTATGGTAGGGGTAGAAGGGTATTTATAGTCACCTTTGGAAACAGTTTCATGATAATTATTTATCTTTACTTCTCGGTGTTTTTGGATAAGAAATAGAGTTTAAATCGTTTCATAATAAATGATTTGGTTTAAACCGTCTCTTAGAGATAATCATGAATTTGAATAACTCTTTAAATGTCCTGGGTTTGTTCATAATGGGCTGTCACCTTGACCTAGTGAGACAGATCCATTTTTGGGTTAATAAGCTTGAAAAAAACCCAATTCCCAATTTTCGGACCCGTTTACAGGTGATATTACCGTTTTACCCCTGAGAGCTTTAAGATTCATGCCCGATTTGAACGATCCCAATTTAGTTCTATTTTTACCCATTTCACAAGCCCCCCACTCCCGAAGACCGAGTTTCACAGCCTTTGAGAAGTAGTTCGCCCGTTTTTCATGGTTCATAGAATTTATCGGCATTCTTATGGACGTTGAGAGCTCGCTTAGCGTGTAACGATACTTTCCTGAGTTTGTAAAATACTTGGAATTATTTTTAGAATTATCTGAACTTTTGTGAATTTTCCAGATTTTTCTGATTTTTTTCCAATTTTTAATCATTTTTTTGAATTTTTCTTCAATTTTTGAATTTTAATAATTAATTTTCGAAAATTTTAATTAATTATTTGTTACCGCTGATTTCGGTGTGGGGGTAAACAGATAGAATTTGTGGATCCGAGGAAAACCTGAACAGCTGACTCGGCCCGCTTGCTCCTGCCGCGACCTGCAAGGAAGTGCGAAACACCGGGGTTGATTCCGGCGACGCACCCTCCGACGCTCTTGTCAGTAATCAGTAAAAGATTAAGAAAGAGCTTGAGTGGTGAAAAAGTGATTAACCTCGTCTTGGTGGTAGAGGGGCTGTATTTATAGTCGCCTTTGGAATGATTTGGGGCCTGATTTCCTGCCTAACAGTTAGGAGCAAAATCCTCCTATTCTGTTTTAGGAAAGTAGGCCTTGATTCCCTGGTGAGAGCAAATCAAGCTTATTGATTTGATCTAATCAAATCAGTGGCCTGATTCTCCCTTGGTGGACCGGGCTTGTATCGGGTCGGAACCCGCGCCCAGTTGGAGTGGATCTATTCGTGGGCGGTTGGTTCCGTGAGGCGGAGACCCAGTACCCGTTTTGGATCCATCTGTATGTGAAATTACCTTTTTACCCCCATGCTTCAAGATTCGTGCTCGATCTGGACGGTTCCGATTTAACCCCAATTTTAGCCATATCACGAGCCCCCCACTCCTAAAGGCTGAGCGTGATCAGGCTTTGAGGAGTAGTTCAGCAGTTTCAGTGGCTGGTGGAGTTGTATCGGAGTCCAAATGTGGGATTTTGAATCTAAAAAAGGGGGTAGTGAGGTAACTCTTGACGCTGCGTGGGGTATCTGACAGCCTTTTATCTACTTTTTTCGAAGTATTTGTCTAATTCTGCGGCGTGTTTGCTAATCGTTCGGGGGCTTTAGCGGTGCATTCTGGGCAATAATTGTTCGCTCCGGGGTTCGAAAGTGTGTCCCCGAATTTTCAATTATCTCCAAGAATTTTTAGCAATTTTCTCGCAATTTTTAAACAAATAAAACGATTAAAATAAATAAAAAACGATTTAAATATTGATTAATGACGTGGCTCGATCTGAGCCATCGATCGTGGACAGGCACGAACTTCGGAAAGATCTGATGGACGTTACCGCTCGGCAGCGTTTTTCTCCGTTTATGAGCTCGGAAAGGCACTTGCCCGGATGCCGACCGAAGGCTAGGGGGTTCGGCATTCCGAGCGACGTGGCGCAATCTGAGCCGTCGGATGGTGGTGCTCATCTCGAGACGGGCGCAGTTCCCAAAAAAATACTATCTTGTCTTTTAGCGCACGTGGCGCGATCTGGGCTCTTCATCATTGGGAGCGCGAATTTTTGAGAGATCTAGTGGTCCACGTAGCTCGGTGCCATTTTTTCTCCATTTACCAGCTCGGGAAGGCACTTGCTCGGATGCCGTCCGAAGGCACTGGTGTTCGGCAGGCCGAGGGACGTGGCGTTATCTGAGCTGTTGGATGTGGGCGCGCATCTCGAGACGGGCGCAGTTCCCAAGAAAACACTATCTTGTCTTTTAGTGCTCTCGGCGAGATCTGGGCCGTCTGATTGAGATCAGAGGCGAAAGTTGAGGGGGAAAGTGAGTTTTTCCCATTTACCAGCTCGGGAAGGCACTTGCTCGGTAGCCGACCGAGGGCCTGTGGTTTTTGGCAATCTGAGATGGCTCTGTTCCCCATGGTGTTAATGGCGCTTCGTGACTTGTGTGGCGTTCCGCCTTCCCGACGTCACTGAGGATAATTAATGCGTGGCGTTTCAGCTTCCGAGGATCAGTAATTCCCTTAATTAAAGCGTGGCGCTTCGATTTCCGAGGGTCATAATGGCTGGTTCTAGGAGGCAGGCTATAAGTACTCCACTCCCTTTGTCATTTTCGTCACAGCCAAATTGGGTTCCAGAACTCGGGGGCATCTGCCTTGGTTAGCTTCTCTCTTGAGGTTCGGGGAGGTGGTCGCTCTTCTGCCTGGTTTTCCCTTTGTTCCTGACGGCCCCCAAGTGGATGTCAGGAGCGAGGGGAAACGAGGTAGTAGTGGTGACGACCGTAGTCCGAAGCCGGGGGATGAGTTATCTCCGAAGGACTGGTGGTCGCTCTCTTACCTTTATCTTCTCCCGTTCCGGACGGTCCCTAAGAGGATGTCAGGAGCGGGGGAGAGTAAGGCAAGAGTGGTGACAACCATTGTCCGGATCCGAGGGATGGGCCTTCTCGGAAGGACGGGTGGTCGTTCTCGCACCAAGATCTTCTGCCTTCTTTGGTTGCTCCGAAGTGAGTGCCGAAGCAGGCGGAGGTCTTGGTGGGAGAAGGACGATCTATGTCCGATGCCGATCTCCAGGCCATCCGAGCCCGTTTGTTGCAACTGTGAAGGCGCCGCTGTCAGAGTCCTCTGACAAACTGATCCTTCCAGTTGCAACCAACTAGCTCGGGATGGCGCGCTTCTCTATCATGGGTTGCAGCTCGGGCCTCTGGACCGTCCGAGCCCGTTGTTTGCAACTGTGAAGGCGCTGCGGTCAGTGTCCTCTGACATGCCGCGCCTTCCAGTTGTAAACAACAAGCTCGGGACGGCGTGTTTCTCCTGGTTTCTGAGTGTTGATGGGTCCCCTCTCATCTCTGTCTTCCTTCCGGGCTGATGGCTTCTGATGGATGTCAGCCCGGGGAAGTTAGAGATGGGGGGAGCGTCTATCTGTTCCCGACCGGGTTTCGTGGTCGGCGGGATACCGACCGATGCACGGGACCTGGGGGGTGTCCGCCGAAGGCGGCGCCTCAAAACTGAATTAAAATTTTTCCAAGTTCCTCTAGGCATAGGTGAGGCGTCCGAGGGTCCAATCGTCCGAGCGACGTGGCGCATCTTGAGCCGCTGGATGATGGCGCGCATCTCAAGACGGGCGCAGCTCCCAAGAAAACACTATCTTGTCGTCTAGTGCTCTCGGTGAGATCTGAGCCGTCTGATCGAGATCGGGCGCGAAAGTTGAGGGGAAAGTGATTTTTCCCCATTTACCAGCTCGGGAAGGCACTTGCTCGGATTCCGACCGGACCCTGCTGTCGGCGCGTTCGGATCGCTCGTAGGTCGGGTTTGGATCCTTCGGGGCCGAGCAGCTGACTTGGTGAGAGGGGTAGTGGTGATGGGCCTTCGTGACGTTTCGAGAGTAGCCCAAAAGTCACGAAGTTTCATTGGAAGTCCAAGGGACGTTCCAATTTTACTATAAATCCTCACCCCCCCAAGACCAAGTCTTCACTTTTCACTTTTACTCTCTTTCTCCCGTTTTTACTTTGCTTCGCAGTTTTTACCTCCCTGGGTGGCCTTGCTAGCTGTCGCGGTAGCGTTCTTTGCTCCGGTGAACTTTCCGACCGTACCTGTCACTTCGAGGTCAGTTTCTTTCCCTTCTCTTTTTAAGAAAACATGGTTAAGATTTCGGCTGAGACCCCCACCTCGGAGCAAGCCGTTGGCCGAGGGGATAAAGGGAAGGGAGTGATGGTGCCGAGCGAGCAAGACGTTGTTCGTCCGGATAAAGAGGGTGAAGTGGCCGAAGTGCCAGAGGAAGTCGCGGCGGAGTCCCGAAGGGGTAAAGCCGTGATCACAATAGTGGAAACGCCGAAGAGAGCAGGGGCGTTCGGTCGGCAACTCATCGCCGTATCGACCGTGGGAGGTGTCCGGGATTACACCGAGGATGACTTGGAGAGGGTCACTCAAGGTACGGCAAAACTGGTGGAGGAGAACGAGTCGAGGGAATTGTCCGAGGTCGACCACAGGATCTCGACTCTCACCGAGGCCGATCTCCGCACGATCCGAGAGGGTTTCCGGATCCCTCTCGAGTATGCCCTGCTTCTTCCTGGCCCGGGGTTCCGTGCCAACACAAAGTCCTCGCCGGATATATGCGTCTTCCCGGTCGATTCCCTCATCGCCGGGCTTCGCTTTCCCCTACACCCGTTCGTGGTCGAAGTCTTGGTCTGGTATGGTCTGAGTCCTGCCCAACTGATGCCGAACACTTGGAGGCATGTCGTGGCGTTTCTCCTCCGATGTCAAGAGGTCGACGCCAAGCCGACTATGTTCCTCTTTCGGAGTCTTTTCAAACCTTGCCAGCTGAGGCGTCATGAACAGAGGTTTTTCCTTTCTCCTCGGACGGGAGTTAAGTTGATCGAGAACCCGGACTCGATCAAACATTGGAAGGATAAATACTTTCTCGTCCGAAATCTGACGCCGTGGGTGATACCGACAGCTTGGGCGACGGACGGCCTGCCTAAGCGCACAAAGAAGGACGTCCCGCTGAATGCTGAGGAGGCTGAGGTCCAGAGGAAGCTTCTCGCCCTGCCAGCGCTAAGCTGGAAGGATATTACGGAGGAGCACCTGTTCTGTGGGGGTCTCAGTCCGATCGACCCTCGTATGCTTCCGGTATTTATACTCCTTGTTTAAAGTTCATGAAAAATTTTCTAAGTTTTTTCCTCCGGCTTTTGCAGAGACAATGAAGCTTGACTACAAGGCTCTGGTGGCGAAGGGCCGGGCAGAGCAGGAGAAGAAGAAGAGGTCGGCGGCGGAGACTCAGGAGAGCCGGCCAGCGAAGAAGCCTTCGGTCGTGAAGACCGCCGAGCAGCCGAAGGTCGCGGTCCTCAAGGAGGGGGAGATCGAGGTCCTCGTCTCTCCAATGAAGGTCGTGGTCCCCGAGCAGGGGGAGGTCAATATCTCCGATCCCCCTGCCTCGGATGCACCTGTGCCGATCCCAGGGACAGACGCTCCGGGTTCGTCGAGCGGCGTGTTCGGGGTGAAGGATGCGCTGTCCATGCCGGTTCCGCCCCTTACTGCCGAGGCGGAGAAGATCTTAACCGAGCGTCACAAGCGGATCTTCGTCCCCGACTGGCAGGTGATGAACGCCGATGGTTTCCTGGGCGACGGGAACATCTGCATGGAGGCGATAAGGCACTTGCCGACCCCGAAGGATCGAGCGACCCTGAAGGCCGGGATGGCAGGGGACGCCGTGATGCAGATCGCCCGGGATTCCATGTCGGTAAGTAGGCTGATTTCTTCCTCATCCACAATTTCTTCCTTAGAAAATTTTCTAAGTACTTGGATTCGGATTGTAATTCTGTTGCTCTCTTTCAGATCATCTGCCACTTCAATTCCCTGCTCGAGGAGATGGCGAGGAAGGAACAGGAGAAGGAGAAGGAGAGGACGGAGCGCGTCAAGGTCGCGAAGCGGCTCAATTCCGAGTTGCTTCTTTCGACGAAGAGGGCCGCCGAAGTGGAAGGGTTGGAGAAGAAGCTGGCCGATGCCGTTCAGCTGTCGAAGGATGCGGCGGCCAAGCTCGAGGCTTCGGAGAAGGAGGTCTCCAAGCTGAAGGATTCGGCGGCCAAGCTCGAGGCGTCGGTGAAGGAGGCTGCCGACCTGAGGGAGGAGTTGGCCAAGGCTCGGTCGGAGGCGGAGGATGCTCGGAAGAGGGCCGAGAAGATCAAGGCCAAACACCTCAGGAAGGTGAAGAGGGTGAAGAGAGCCGTGCAGGAGGAGGCCGCGATGCACATGACTCAGAACATGCTGGACGCCTACGGCCGTGCCCTGCAACATGTGGTCGCCAAGAACCCGGGCTTCGACACGTCCACCTACAACTTCTATGACCTCGTAGAAGGGGAGGAGGTTGTCCCCGAGGAGTTGATCGGCCCCGAGGGGGAGACAGAACCCGTCGAGGACCCGTGGAAGGCCGCGTCCGAGGAGGAGAAGGAGGACGACTCCGAGGAGGAGGAGAGCTGGAGCGAAGGAGGTGGCGGAGGCGAGGGCAAGGACAAGGCCGAGGGGTCGACGAAACCGAACG